>RJWM01008215.1:26128-74071 GCA_004363535.1 Dasyprocta punctata | reverse complement strand
ACAAGTCTGAGCCCAGCCTGGGCAACTTAGCAACTTGGTGTGACCCTATCTCAAAAAACAAAAACAAAAAAAAGAAAACAATCAAAAGGGCTTGGGATGTAGCTCAAGGAGAAGGCGTTGGGTTTAATGCCCTGGTACTACACACACACACATGCACACAGGCACACACACAGGCACACATGTACACACACACACACGTGCACACCTGTGCCATAAACCTGAGATCTGGATGTGCTGCACGAACCCTTCAGAGAAGAGATCTGTGGGACTACAGGTGGCAGAGTCCCACCCAGAACTTTTCAGAGTCTGGTGGGTGGACCTGGTGGCCACAGGCTTGCCTCTGTGGTGACCCCTGGGGGTGCTAGGTGCTCCCCACCCAGCCTACTGCTATCCCCTCCTTCCCAGGTAGCTGGTGGGAGACAAAGTCGAAGCACACTGGCCACGCTTTGCATTTCTCTGCAGTGACCCCTGAGCCACCCTCGCACACCAGGCCAGATTCTTCCGGGTCTGTTTTCTCATCCCTCGCTTTTCAGTCCAGGAAAGTCTTCCCCGCCCCGCACCTCACCTGGGTATGTCCTAGTGGTGTGGCCACCATGCAGGGGACATAGTGGAGCCGGAGTCTGTGCTCTTCAGTGTTTACTCCTCAAAAACAAAGCAAAACAAAAAAACCGGTATCTTTGAAAAGCCAGGACTGTAGCTTTTAGCAGAATTCACAACTATCTGATTTCTTGCGACCTTCGAGTCTCCCACCAAACCCTGCCTCTGTTTGCCTCACCCTTACCCGCCACAGCTTTGGTTCTGGCCCTAGGAGAAGGGGTTTTTGCTCTGACTTGTGATAGCTTGGGCACCTAAAGTGCGCCCAGACAGGGCGAGGTAAGCGTTGGGCTCAACTTGGATTGTACAGGGGCATTTCCTGAAACATCAGAGTCACTCATTACGAAGAATAGGATTCAAATTCCTTTTCAGTTTAAAAGTTCCCTGTAAGTGACTCGTTAAATTAACCGCTTATGGTTTGGCTCTTTTAGGAGAAAACTTTCCAGTAAATCAAAGAAGTGGAAATCCATATTTAACCTGGGCCGTTCTGGATCAGACTCCAAATCCAAGCTGAGTAGGAATGGGAGTGTGTTCCTGAGAGGACAGAGGCTCTCAGGTAAGAAGCGACAGGAGCCACATCTTCTGCCGCGAGTGTTTTCTTTTCTAGGTCTGTTTCTTATGTCTTTGACTTCATTACATCCAGATCGCCAGCTCTGCCGGGCATGGTGGCACACACCTGTCACCCCAGCACTCTGGAAAGCTGAGGAGGGAGAACCACAAGTTTGAGCCCAGGCTGGGCAATTTAGTGACTTAAACAGATCCTGTCTCAGAATACAAAATTTTAAAAAGCACTGTGGATTGTAGCTCAGTGTGCAGGCCCTGGGTTCAACCCCATTAGCCCCCTGACACACACACAAAATAGAAGAAAGAAAGAAAGAAAAAATCACTAATCCTAGCCCCAAAAGAGAAATTTCTCAGCCAGTAGGTCTTTCAAAAAATAATAAAAATAATAATTTAGGTTTTTTTTTTTTTTTTTTTTTTTTTTTTTTTTTTTTTTTTTTTTTTTTGCTTACAGTGAATCTGTATACCCTTCATGCAGCTTTTCCTAACGCTAACATCTTCATAATGGCAATACAATTATTGCAGCCAAAGAATAATATTAATACAATCTTTGGTGGGGTTTTTTTTTTTTTTTTTCTGCACTGGAGGTTGAACCCAAGACCACACATGGCAGACATCCACTTTTCCCCTAAGCTACAGTCCCAGCCCTTTTCATTTTCTTTGGAGACAAAGTCTAAGTTGTCCAGGCTGACCTTGAACTTGCAGTCCTCCTGAGTAGCCAGGATTACAGGTGTGAGCCGCCTCCCCCACCTCAATTTACAGATCTTATCCGGACTTGACCACTTATGCCACTAATGTCCTTTCTTCTGGTCCAGGGTCTAATCCAGGCACCCATAGTACATTTGGCTGTCAGATCTCCTTATTTCCTCTTGTCTGGGAGAGTTCCTTAGTCTCTCTGGTCTTGATACTTTGGAAGAGTACGGGTCACTTATTTTGTCGAACTGTATTTCGGTATGAGTTTCTTCAATATTTTCTCATGACTGAGGTTCCAAATTTTTGCAGGACTTCTATGGAAGTTATGCTATTCTTGCCTCAATGTGTACTATCAGGAGGTACCCAATGTCAGTATTTTATGGTTTGTGAAGTTAACTTTGGTCACTTGATTAAAGTGCTGTCATGACTTGTAGCATCAATGGATCAGCTCTTGCCTGCAAAGTTATTACTGCGATTTTTCTAAATAGTCTTTTTTATTCATTGAAATTGTACTCTGTCTCCTCTCCCTCAGGGATGTGATTTTTAAATAGGGGTGCTTTCCCCAAGGTGTTTCTTTCTCAGTAATGAACAGAAATTGATGCAAGAAAGAAATGAGGGAACCACTGTATGATGAAGAATCTAACCAATTCAGCTGAATATTATGTTATGTAAAGGAAGACCAAGGAAACTTTCCATAATGATTTATTTAGTTTTACAAATTGAAAATATGATTTTTAAAATGGGGGCAATAATTATGAAAGCAAGTTGGACTGTAAAAAGGAAGCTACAAAAGATATTTTAGAGATAGATAAGGGAAAATGGGGTCTAAGCTGAATATTAGATGACATTAAGGTATAAATTTTCATAGTGTGCTAATGATTCTTAGAAAGCACACACTAAAGTTGAAGTGTTTAAGAATGAAGTGTCAAAATATTGAAACTCACTTTCAAACAATTCAATTACATAAGTAAGCAGATAGATGTACATATAAAAATAGATAAAGCAAATTGTAGTATAAAAATACCGAAGCAAGGTTTCAGATAATTCAGTGAAATAAGATAAGTAGATGTATATATATAAAATAGATAAAATATATGGGAAATGTCAATAATTGTCAAAACTAGCTGTTAAGTTTAAAAGTTTGACTTTTCTGATGTTTGAACATTTTATTAAGTATTAGGCAGAAACTAATTCTTATAGGAAAAATGAGAGGAGGTATTTTTAAGGGCATTCCTCAAACCCAGTGAAAACTGCATACTGAGGGTCAAAAAAGTACAGATGTTAGGAATCTCCCTATTTAGAGTAATGAAGGATGTCACGGCACATAGCAATTACGGTGATTTACACTATAAATAACAGCACATAGAATTCAAGCGACTGATGCAAGGAGAGGGTTTAGTGGCTTCCATAACTGGACATCTGGATACAGGGAAGGCTTCCGGCGTGGTTTAATATGGTGGCATTGTCTCCATTCTGTTTTCCTCAGCTGTGCCCTCCTCTGGGCCAGCTTCCTCCCCACACTGGCTTCTTTTGCTGTGGCACAGGTTTTGCCTTTGACTGTCACTATGTCTGAAGAGAAAGAACATCATTTCTGGTGGTCTTCTTCTAAGAGCATGGTCCCTCCCGTCCCATGGCTAAGTCCCATGAGTCCCTGTGGTCGGAGCTTCGGTGGGGCTTCTGAGTCAGACATTATACCCACTAAGGGCGGGAGCTCTGTGAGAAGGGTGAAGAGGAGGTGGAGTCTGGGTAGCAGTCGATCACATTCATTGGACAGGGAAACATGCCTTTCGCAGAGCGGGAAGACAGCCCAGGTGGAAAGGACAGGTTGCTACCATTTGGCAGAACAGACACAAATAAAAAACTAGGATTTTCAAAAAAGAATGGGAGGGAAGAGTACCTGACAAGAAACTTTTGATCTATCGTGAGAAGTTGCTTCAGTACATCAAAAAGAGAATTTCAGTTGCAATGCAAGAGGGTTGCCAATAATAAAACATCAAAAGCTAATGGACAAAACAAATGGGTACAAATGAAATAAATGATTTGCCTTGATCATGACTTAGAAACATACCCATCCCCATGTGGTTTTCACAGAGAAGAAATCCAGGGTGCGAGACCGAGACTTCGTAAACCCACAGAACATCCAGTGTCCGTGCCTCAGTGCTGCCCAGAGGGGTGCCCACTGCCACAGCAGTTTGGCTTCATGGGGTCTGGGTCGAGGTGGATTTGTAATGCTGTAAAAGCTCCCCAGGGGTCTCCACTGGGCAGCTGGGTTGAAAGTCACCAGGCCGCCATCTTAAGAACACTAAGCAGAGAGACAGAGAGAGACAGAGACAGAGACAGAGAGACAGAGAGAGTTTATTCACCAGTCTGACGGAGCTCTGATGGGGCTCAGGGGTGAAACTGAAGAACTGTGCCCATAACTGCTCCCTGAGTGGCTGCTTTCTACCAGAAGACCGCTGCTGGGAACCTGGGGAGCTGAGGACTGCCAGCCTATGGTTGTGGTTTTAGGGAATCCTCACTCAGAGGTGGGCCACTAAACCCCATGACACACTCCACCCCTGTGGCCTCTGTGATCCCCGAGCTTGCTCTTTTTTCAAATAGATGTGAGAAAAAGAAGAAATTAATGGAATAACACATGTACATAGTATTTCATTCTATAACTAATAGCGTTTTAAAAATGAAGTCACTAAATAGTATTGGAGGTTTTATTAGGTGGGGACTGGGGAAGAAGGTCTGTTTAAGCATGTTTAGAAAATTTTGAACAGAGATTAAAAAAAAATAAAGAGTAAGAAAAAAATGAACTGCTGAGTGAATAAAGATGCATGCACTTTGTATCAAATACAAAGCTCAGGCATTTGAATTGATCCAATTTAGATTCTTTCGGCACATTATCAAAATGAACCCCTGAGCAGAGAAATCCCGAAGCCATGGGGCGACAGTAGTTGTAGGCTTTTCCTTTAAGTGAAATGGTCAAGAGAAAGGACTCAGGAACGCAAAAGCTGCCAGATAATGGGAGGGGGGTATGTACCTTGTGAGGCCAGACCAGTGTCCTAGATGTAAAAATACAATCTAAATACAGCCATGGGCCAAGGAGTCCTGAGTTCTTAGTGACCACCCAAGAAAGAAGCTAGGGTATCCTTGGGGTCTGTGGCAGGAGCTACAGCTCTGGGGTGCTGTTGTGGACAAGGCCACAAGGAAGTGTGGTATGAGAAGGAAGATCGGGGGCTGGGCATGGGGTGACGTGGCTGGCAGTGTGTGTTTTACATATCCAAGGCCCTGAGAAAAAGAGGGAGGAAGGGAAAGAAAAAGAGGAAGGAAGAGGGGGAGGCGGGGAAAGGATCCGAACCGAAGGTGCCTCACAGCGAGAGCTGCTCCCCCTCTGTGACACTCAGGGTCACCTCCTCCTGGCCCCTGCAGGTCAACATGTGGAAACCAGAGAAGATCAGACATGAAGCTCCTGGAAAACAAAATCAAAGCACATCTCAGAATGCACAGACGTAGGGACGCCAGCCAGGCAGCTTCAGATGATAAATTAGCTTCTAAACTCATAGAAATAGCAGCTGCTCTAAGGATAAGAACTCAGCACGCTCCTGAAAGTAAGGAGGCTGAGCCTGAGCATTCCCATTGCTGGAGGGGGTGGTGACTGTTCCCTCCCAGGGCTGCCCCAGGCAGAGAGAATCCCCGGCTGTAGAGGCCAGCAGGAGGTCAGAGCTCCCTAGGAGGAGCCGATTTGGAACAAGGAGGAAAAAGGTGGGGAACTTTAAAGGAGGGACAAAAACAAGTGTGAGTTATGGCCCACCTTGGATTAGGGCCAGCTCAAACTGCTTGTAGAACCATCTCCATCTCCATCTCCCTCTTTGTTGCTGAGCCGTGATAGATCCTGAATAGCAGCTGCAATAATTGACAAAATTGCCTCTTCTGGAGTATTTGCTCTGTTCCAGGCTGGCACAACAGAATGACTTTAGAGTCATTTTTCATTTAGTCCACACACCGGCTCTATTTTCCTCTTTTTACACTTAGGAAAACTGAAGTTTAGAAAAAGTAAGCTGTTTCTTTGAGCTCATGTGGTCCCAAAGTGGCAGGTTGGGGTTCAAAGCCAGATCTGTGTGAACCCAGTTACCTTTGTGATACTAGTCCTCGGCCAGACCTTCAGTCGCCTTCTTTCTCCTCCTGGCAAGTGGGACCTGGAAGGAAGCCTGGCAGCTCTCTGAAAACAGATCATGTTTGTGAACATGACTGTCTCAGTCTGTTCTCTGTCACTGTAACAGAATTGGGAGGTAGGGTGATGTATAAAGAACAGAGGTTTATTTTGGATCACAGTTCTAGAGGTCAGGAAGCCCAAGATTATGGCACTGACATTCACTTGGCTTCTCGTGAAAGCCTCATATTGCTTCAGCTTATGGTAGAAATGGAATGAAAGCAGGTCAGTGGAGAAGAGAGAAAAGAAGGCCAAATTCTTGTTATAGCTAATCTCTTTCTTTAAGAAAGGCCCTATCTGGGCTGGGGATATAGCTTAGCATCACAGCGCCTGCCTGGCAAGCACAAGGTCATGAGTTCGATTCCCAGTACTAGAAAAAAAATTAATTAAATAAAGAAATTAAATTAAATTCATTTAAAAAAATTTTTTAAAAAGGCACTAATCCATTCATCAGGGCCCCACCCCCATGACCCAAACACCTTCCAACAGGTCCCACCTCTTGCACTGCTGTCTTGAGGGTTTAAGATTCCAATACCTGAGCGTATGGGGGACACACTTGAAACATAGCAGTGTTTAACTATTACTGTGCCTAGAATAGGGTTTACTCTTTCCCCAAACCCCTCTATAGTAGCTTCCAAACATGCACAGAGTATTCCATGCAGATAGCAGGTACTCAAAATAGGTTTGATTTGCTTGGGATCTGGAGCAGGGTGAGACTGGTGGGTAAGATTATTGGAAAATAGCCAGCTGCACACTTCAAAGAGCAGAAATACGTGGACATGGGGAGAAAGGGGATTCTGGCCCCCTAAGGCCCTCTAACCTGTTGCACCTAATTCCTGAGCACTGATAGATGGCCGCAGCCACAAATACTGCTCTCTCGCCTGCGTGGGGCCCCATGGGCTCATCCTTGTATATTTTTTATACAATCAAATTGGGTTCAAGCCAGTAGTACACACCTGTAATCCCAGCATATGGGAGGCTGAGGCAGGAGGGTCACTGTGAGTTCGAGACTGGCCTGGGCTGCAAAGTGAGTTCAAAGCCAACCTGAACTGCATAATGAAACCCTGTCTCAAGAAAGACCAAAAAAAAAATTTTTTTTAATTTTTTTAAAAATTGGGCTATGGACTCCTCAATTACTCATAGCTATTGAACCACATTGAAATCTACCTTTCTCTGTAAAATTTTGATAAAGCCTTGATGTATCATTGTCCTGCTTTTAAAAGGTGACCCCTTTAAGAATGCAGAAATAGCAGGATGCTGTGAGATGGACATGTGTGTAATCCTCCCAACCCTCAGGAGACTGAAGCAGGAAGATTCCGAGTTAAAGGCCAGGTTGGGCTATACAGCAAGATCGAGAGGCAGAGAGAGAGAGAGAGAGAGAGAGAGAGAGAGAGAGAGAGAGAAAGAGAAAGAGAGAGAGAATGAATATGAATGTTCTGAAAGGGATACATTATAAATACTTGAAAAACTTTTCTAAAGGAATTTTTCTTGTATGCTTACAGCCTGACCTATTATTCTGAATGCTAACTCTTAATATGCATTCATCAGGGATATTTTCTCTTTTGTCTTTAGTGGAAAAGGCTACTATCCGACCAGCTAAGAGCATGGACTCGCTCTGTTCAGTGCCTGTGGAAGGTGAGGCTTTCTAGTTCCTGAACTGGGCACGAAAAGTTGGGGACCGGAGCTCACCCCACTCTTGCCAGCTGCTCGCCTGCAGTCATGATCACACATGATCACCCAGTTCCAATTTCTTCCCAGACCTCCCCCAAGCCGGGGGTTTGTCATAGCGCTTGCCATAACCTCCCCTGCTCTACCGCCAGCTAGCATCACGAGCCTGCATCTGTCGCCAGCCTTGTTCTAACCACAGCCAGGAACCGGGGCTCCTTTTCATTGAAACCTGAGCCAGGTGAAAGATCAGCTCCTGCAACTAAGGGCAGAAGCAGCTCGGGCAGAAAGAGCCAAACATTGGTTTCTACCTCACGGTCTTCCCCGTTTACCTCGAAGTTTTTATTTATCAGTAAACATGGGTTAGGCACCTGCTGTGTATCAGGTGCGTGTAGTTGTCAGTTTTCTTTGTTGGCGTAGGTGTGTGCACAGCTGCACACGCTGTGGCCGCCCTCATCAAAACAGCACACCAGCACATTCGTACTCAGGACTCCAGCCTTAGTGGCTGACTTGTCTGCGCCTCTCTCTTCTTGCAAGCATGTGTTAAGCAACCAACAAGTTGCATGGTAAAGGACTTCCCTTTACCTTGACGGCTCTAACTCTCTTACAAGGTCTGATAAAAAAAAAAAACTGCGGTGACTGTTTAAATATTAAAAATCGATTACAGTAAAAAAAAACACATCATCACTAATCCCTTTCGAAATCTTCCCGCTTGCTCAAACACACTTCTCCCATCATCCTTGCTGCTTTCTGAAGCAGTTCCGGAATTCCTTCTCCATGAGTGTCTGCCGTTACACTGTCCTGGCGTTTGGATGTCCTGAATCAAATCAAAATGTTTACCTTTCCTGGTCATTTTGACTCTAGGGAAAAGCCAGAGATCCCACGATGCCAGGTCCAGTGAATCAGGTGGGTGACGACACTCTGCAATGTTTTCACGAGTCTGCCTTCTGGTTGGATACTACTTAGCCGTGGAAGTCATTGTATTTCTGATCAAACCTCATAAAGTTATTCATGAAAAAGGACTTCCAGAACTACCTAAGGAAGTGGCAAGAAAAATGGGACAGTGCATTCAAAGCCAGGGAGAGTATTGGGGGGAGGGGAGCGGCACAGTGTCTTTTACTATAATAATTTTTTTGCACATTTTAAACATTCACTGTATGTTTTGATCACTCCTTGTATATTTATTCTGTGGCTTTCTAATCCCTTAAATATGAGACATTTTTCTCTTTGATAAGTGAGGCAGTCTGAGTCAACACAGGAAATACTTAGAACAACTTTTTTAAAAACTCTGTACTGCCAACATGTACTAATGAAAATAATTTTTAAAACATTTCTAAACCTGTAAGATACTCAGTGAGGTCCTTATAAGCGGGCTTGATGCTTTCAGGATTTTTCTCACATTTATATTCATCCATTTGCTTGGGTTGTGAAGCCCCTCGGGAAAGTTCTTGCAGGGTTTAATAGGCCAAGATGTGGTATCCATGACTTCCATGGACACCACGCAGGTCATCTAGACTCTGTCTCAGCTTCCTTATATGTTGAAGGAGATAAAGAATTTTAAATGTGATGTTATGTAAGAGGCTGCCAGATTCCTGGCAACTTCCATGGCATCTTTCAGCCTCCTTATTCCCACGCAGAGGTCAGTCCTCCTCGCCTTCACTTCTAAGGCAGTCAAGGACTTGCTCCTCGCTACCGCTACCAGGCTTTCTTACACTTAGTGAATTCATACGCCTAGTTTCTCAATCTCTGAATCAACACGGTGAAGCAAGGGAAAAGGAAGGAAAGGTCTAGGTGAGAATAACGTGGGTTTCCTTGGTGGGAGATCAAACCCTGTCTGCATCTACCAGACAGAGAACACATACCACAGTAGGTTTGAAGGTTTTAAAATAAACAAGATTCTGTTACTTTGCTCTTTTCTGTCTTGGTCTTGAGCGAATACCATTCTGTGATCTCCCATCTGTCTGCTTTTTTCACCACCCCCCGCCCCCGCCCCACTGAATACTTGGTCGGTTGCTGTCTCTGCAGTGGTTAAAACTGACGCGCAGCACGAAAGCAGTGGTTCTTTGCCCATCAACCCCAAATTCTGTGCACGTGAGGCTGCTTTCTCCTTTGCTGACCCGATGCTCCGCTCCCGGCTTCATCAGGCTGCACACGCGCTTAGGAGACCACCGCACCCTTCTAGCGTTTAGGTGCCCGGAGCCTGGCCTTCCCAGGAGGCCGGCCCTGGGTGCCTGCCTCGGCTGCTGACCAACGTGCCTGTTCTTTTTCACTAGGAAAAGAAACCAAAGGAAATTTCGGTCGAACAGTCACTACTGGTGGATTTTTCATTCCAGCCACGAAATTGCACTCGCCTGGCACTGGCAGCTCCTGTGACCTCAGCAAGCAGGAGAGTGAATGGGGCCCAGAGGGGATGCCTGCAGGGGCCCAGGGGGGCTTCGACATGAGGAGTGACCGGAGCCAACTCCAGGGCGCTCCGATCCGGGCCCCACCTGAGCAGCTGAAGGTGTTCCGACCTATCGAGGACCCTGAAATCGAGCAAACAGCCCCCAAAATGCTGGGGATGTTTTACACCTCCAACGACAGCCCCAGTAAGTCCGTCTTTGGCAGCAGCCTCTTCCAGACGGAGCCCTCGCCGCACCACCAGCGCAAGGCGCTCAATATCTCCGAGCCCTTTGCGGTGTCCGTGCCCCTCCGAGTGTCCGCGGTCATCAGCACCAACAGCACCCCGTGCCGGACACCCCCCAAGGAGCTGCAGTCCCTCTCCAGCCTGGAAGAGTTTTCCTTCCAGGGCTCAGAGAGTGGAAGCTGGCCCGAGGAGGAGAAGCCACCGGGGACTGAGACTTCTACAGGTAAAGTAAGGGGACAAGGGATAAAAGCCAGACTTGAACTTGCTGATAAATAGAGTTTGCAAGGCAGTGTAGTGAAGTAGTTAGGACTGTGGGCTCTACAACCAGACTGAGTACAAACCCAAGCTCTGCCCTTTAGCATGTTAACATAACCGCCTCTGCCTTAGTTTCTTAACCTGTAAAATGGAAACTATGTTAATAATCACGCCTTTTCCACAAATTTGCTATGACTAAGTTAGTTAATACATGTAAAGCTCTCAAAACAATATACAATATGCAGTAAACACTTAACAAATGTTACTTGATTTGCGCATAGAAGGCAGGAAGAAAAGATTGCAGGTTGGAAGGTAGAGCTACAGAGCTGGAACTGAAGACTCAGCTCTTCCAGACCCACTTATTCTCCATCCATCCATCCCTCATTTCTACCTGGTATCTGCAGAAGAGCATGGCTAGCCTGTCTCTTCTGCTTCCTGTATCATGTGCAGGAAGGACTCTGATTGGCTGTGCTTGAGTCATATGTCCAGCTTTGGCCCGACCCCTGTTGGCAGGCTGTAGGGTGGTAAGATGCACCAGGCCCGAGTCTCTGGGCTGTGTCTGGAATAATGAAGGGCCCTTTGTTCACTGCCCTTACTTGAACCATCAAAAATGAAAATAGGCAGAACAATGGAAAGGAGGGCTGATAGTTGACCCACGAGGCTCTTGAAGTTCTTGGGGTGAAGGACCACAAGAGGATGAGAAAATAAAGAGACAAAGCTGGGGTCAGGTGAAGCCCTTACTCTCCTGATGCTAGAGAAGGAACTGTTTCACCACTGTAGCACCTCTTTATTTATACACTGGAGGAGGATGTCAGTTTCAACCCTACTGCCTAGCAACCTGTTTGCCTGGCTGGCCTGGGCCCCTTGCCTTCTTGGAGCTGGAACAGCTTGTTTATGTGGTTTGTTTTGGGCTCTCTGTGTGTTCTAGGCTGGCCTTGCTTTAGCCCCACGCATGTGTTCAATCTCCAGCTTCAACAGCTCCCTACAGTGTCTTATTGTGAATTAGGAATATTTCTGTTTTAACTGATATTAGCTAATTTTCTTTGTACTTGGGTGCCTTCATTACTTTGCTGTTAGGCATGTCTTAAGTGTTCTATGGGTATTACCTCTGTTCTCAAAACAGTCCCCTGAAATGTTACTGTCGCCACTTGCTTAGAGAGGAATAGGTAATTTGCTTAAAAATTCATAGGAAGGAAGTGGTAAAAACAAGAATTTTAAGGCAGATTTTAAAGAAACAAATCTACACGTGTACCCACCCTATCACACTCCCTACGTGCTTATTGCAGGTCGTGGAGTTAGATTGTTGATCCCTGATCTCTGTTCCCCCAGGAGCTCAGAACCAGGAGGGGAACTGGAACCACCTTGATGTTCAGCACAGGCTCAGCCTATGGAAATCGCAAGAGCCTCCTCCTGCTCTTTGGATTGAGGGAGGGCTTAGGTATCTAAAGTATAATGAAAGGAGTACTCAGAAAAGACTGAAGGAGAGGCAGTCCTCCTGGGAGAGTTCCAGAAAAATTTATGAGAGGTGACATTCAGACTGCATCTTCATAGATGGGTAGAATTTTTCTGTGCAGAGACAATGAGAAATGGCATTTGGGGCCAATAGGTAGCTGAGTATGTAGAGTTTGAACATCAGCTAGGCTAAATTGGACCCCAGCTTTACCTCCTTTTGGCAGTGTGACAGTGGGTGATGGTTGCTATCATGGAGCCTTTCTCCCATCTACAGAGGGGGGGAGGCTCCTGTCTGAAAGCCCAGGGCAAGGTCTGAATGAGAGAAGATCCATAGAATAGCTCTCTGTGGTCTGGCTCCCTGCAGATGCTCTGTGAATATTAGCTGTCTCCTCCTCGCCTTTGCCTTCACCACGGGGCCACTGATGAGCTAAAACTCAGGGACGTCGAGTGATGTCCTGTCTGGAAAATGGTCCTTGGGCTGGTGTGGGCAGAGCAGAACAAGGCAAAGATGAGGGACAGAGCCTTTTAGGGAAACAGGGCTTCTGAAGCCTTGGTTATTCTCTCCAAAACCCAAAGTGGTGGGCCCCAAAGAGTCTTTTGGAGACTCTCCTTTCTCTCCTTCTCCCTGTAAGTAAGAATATCAAATCTACGTTAAATTTGGGATGGAAAGACACTAATGGGGACCCCAGCCTGCCTTCCTGCCTGTGGTAGGGGCAGAACGAGGGACCTTGTACGGGCAGCCACGCAGGTCTGAGACGAGGCTGAAGGGAGACACTCGCTGGAAGACGCCAGGACAACAGGGCCCTCGGCCTTCCCTCTGACGAGGTTAAGCCAGCTTAGATTTCTTCTCTCCCTCCGTCATCATTCCAAATAGAGATCTTCACCTTCATTAATCAAATATTTTTCTTCTTTATGGAGTAGCAGTAGGTAACAAGGAAAAAAATGAAGACAGTTTTCCAGATTACCTCATTAAAATTGTTAAAGTCACTATGACCAAAGGAATTTTCCTACTTTGGGCTAAAATAGGTGAAATTTCAATGTGGCCTGAAGCATAAAAGTGATAAGTCTTGCAGTTTAACTAAAGTGTTGATGATTAGATTATTGATTGTTTCAAATTAAAGGATTAATCAGTGTCACTGTAGTAATTGATCATCTGATTTTTACCTGATCTGAGGCTGTGCGCTGCTCTCCTCTTCTGGGAGATAAAAGCGTCACAAACTCCTCCTTTTGCAAGGGATGGGAGAGAGATGGGCTGGTTTAAAAGCTACAAGGACTCTGCCTCGTCTCCTAGAAATGCTCATTATTGGAACATCAGAGTAACCATAGAGCTTTAAGGAAACTTGACAAATGGAAATCTACAGTTGCCCTAGTAAATATCAGGAGTTGTTTCATTCTTCCACTGAAGCAAACAAAGCAAATGCTTTCATAGTATTGTTTTCTGAGCCTTGTTTCCTGAATGGTCAGAGCAATTCAGAAGCAGAACAGAACTCGCGATAGGGTGCTTTGAACGATTTATTTCACCTCAGTGCCATACATTGCCTTCCACTTACTTTGATACACCTTTTCCCCATGGTGATGAGCGAATCTTGATGCCCGTGTGGGTATTTCATAGATACTTAGCTGTCTCGGTGTATGGCTGCACGTGCCTTCACGTGTACCAGCACAGTGCTTGTCTGCATTGCTCCCACTGGGACTCAATACCCCAACACCCAGATTCCCAGCCAAGAGACAAGAGGAGGACGCCACGCAGCCCCCACTCACAGATGTGACCCCGAAGCTGCATGCATCGCTTCACACCACCCCATCGCCCGTACTTGTCCGACATGGATGCACCTGCCTTCGAGAGGGGCTGAACGAGGCTGTCCCTGCGCAGCGAGGGAGGTTCCAGCTCCACACAAAGAGGAGACTGGATCCTGGGGGACAGTCTGTGTCTCCCTGCTCACTGCTCATGCGCCTCGTGCTGGAACCCCCTTCTGCGGTGACTCAGAATTACCCACCGTAACCATCAGTGGAGAGGAATTTACTGGAGTCTTGGGTCCTTAACAGGCAGCTTCCAGGGATAGATACTGGCTCTGTCCTGAGGAAGCAAGAGCATGTGAAGGGAGGTGACCAGGGAGGCAGCCCACACGTGCTGCCACAGGGGAGGGAAAGGCTCCAAAGAGGTGCGTCCCCAAAGGATGGATTCCGTTCCGACCCCAGGGAGGACCAGAGCAGAGGAGGCAAGGCCTCGCAGGGGTACGAGCGGAGAGGAGCGGACGGACGTGCAGCCCGGGCAGAGTGGAGGGCCTTGCGTGCCCTGCTGGGAGCTGGCAGTGAGGGCGGGAAGACGGTGAGCTCGCCTTTAGGGCAGGCCGGCCCCTCCCAGTGAGCAGAAGACCTGAGCGCTACAAAAAAAACAGCCAGGCAACTGGTAGACCTAGGCGGAATGCTTAAAATGACTTTTAAAAGTTACTGACCCATTTGCCCTTTCACCCAGAAGTCTCGCTCCCTGAATAAACAGCCGCACAAGTCCAGAACGATGTACGTGCGCACACGACGGCGTTGCTCGTGACAATAGCAGAAGGCCGGAGTGACACCAAGGCTGTGGCTAGCAGCGCCTGCCCTGCGCACCTCCCGCTGCTGTGCCTCCATGGGGGCCAGGGCCCTGCTTACCAAGGGAAGCCCGAGGCGTTTTCTCTCGAGTGTCTACTGTGCATTTCTGGTTTTCTGCATGAGGTTTATCTTGAAGGCAGAGTCTTACTTAGCCAGCCCTTGCTTGGGTCCCCTCAGAGTACAGAAAATCAGCTAGTCACCCTCAACCAACCTGAGCCAGGAATCAGTGGTTCAGGGACCCGGTCTCGCATTCTTCAGAGCGGTGGCTGTAGGACGTGGCCACACAGGGTCCCCAGGGAGTCACAGAAGTGTGCAGGGGTAAGCAGCTGAGCATTTGTCGTATGCCTTTCCCCCACCTCCGTCTCCCCTCCTCACTCCTCATGCTGGGTGCCTCCTTCCAAATAAGCCGCCTGCTGCCCCGGTCTTGTCTCAGGGTCTGCTTTGGGGACATGCCACCCTAAAGAACAACCAGTCTCCCTCTGGACTAATACGGCATGGACTTCAAGACACATTCCCTGAAAAAATGCAAAGCAAATAGGAGCGTGTATCATGTGCTCTATTTTGTGTAAGAAGAGTAGGAAATAAAACATTACAAATGCCTATAAATATGCAAAAATAAATGCACTAAAAAAAAAACTAATGAAAGCAATCATGAGGAAAGGACAGTGGGAATGTGGGACAGGATGGAAGCAACAAGAATGAAAGAAAAAGAATTCCTTTTTAGGGCTGAAGGTTTAGCTCAGTGGCACAGGCGCCTGCCTGTCAAGTGTGAGGTTGTGAGTTTGATCCCCAGTACCAAAAAAAAAAAAAGTCTTTTTATATAGTTTTAACTGTTGAACTCTGTAAATGTTTTACACATTTGGAGATTAAATTAGCCAGGCATAGGAGCTTAAACCTGTAATCCCAGCTACTCAGGAGACTGAGGCCAGAGGATCACAGGCTCAAGGCCACGGTGGGCAATATAGCGAGACCCTGTGTTGATATAAAAAATAAGAAGGGGCTAGGGACAGAACTTAATAGGTAGAGTGCTTGTCTAACGTGTGCAAGGCCCTGGGTTCACTCCTCAGAACCACAACAAAAAAAATGTTTTTTCAGAAAATAAACGTACTAAGTAGTGAGTTTTGAAAAATGGTATTACAGTTAACTCCAAAGCATTGTTAATTCAAACATCAAGATGCCGTCACTAGGGTTGGCCGAGATGGGGCAGGCGGGCGTCGCGAACTCCCAGGAGCTAGGTCATCAGATGAACTAATGGCAGGAGGCGAGTTCATTCTTAGCCCACTGACTTTTCTGAGCTTGTATCGTGTGTCAGACCCTGAGCTCTGCGCTTCACTTCTGTTATCGACCTCATCCTCATCTGGCCCTGCAAAGGGTATACCGTTGTCCTAATGTCCTAATCTAGAACTTGAAAGGAAGCTTACTTAACGCTCTTGTAGATAATGGCATTTGTTGAGGACCCGCTGTGTGCTAAGCGTTGTCTAGACGTTTTGCTTAGTCTTTATTCTGCAGCCTTTTCTTGTGCTAGGCAGAAGTGGGCCGATCTGAGGTCCGCCTCCTTCCTACTGTGTCCGTGGGTGTTTCAGACAGGAGCATGGTCACTTCCACTGTGTCCGAATTGACTGTTGATGACCCTGAGAAGCTGTCAGCCGTAAGATCCCTCTGCAGCTTGGTACAAATAGCAGATTTTTGTGGTCTTGGACACCAAGCTTGACTTCTCAGGGACAGGGTATTTATTTGTGAAGCGAAAGGCTGGGCAGAGGCAGGATTTCCTAACTTCGGCACTATTGACATTTGGGGCTGGATACTGTTTGCCGGCAGTGGGAGTGGGGCGGTCGTTGGAGGATATTTGTTTAGCAGCATCCTTGGCTTCTAAGTTGTAGGTGCCAATAGTGGCCCTCACCTCCCCCAACACTGTGTGACAACCAAAAATAGCTCCAGACACTGCCAGTGTTCCCTGGAAGGGGAGGGAGGAGTAAGATGGCTCCAGGCTGAGAACTGCTGGACTAGATGATCTTCTAGCTCACTCTTTCTCTGATAGCCTGGGACTCCATGACCTGAGACCAAGGCGTTGTGGGGATAAGAGGGTAAAGACCATGAGAGGCAGTGAGTTGGGAGAATTCCTCGTTCTTGTGAGGCAAGGCCAGGAGGCAGGGTAGTGACTGTGATGGGAACAACCTGTCTGAAAGTGAAGTCCTTGAACTCGAACTGATCACAGCCATCTCCCCCGCAGCCCCTGTCACTAAGAATGCCACTCCCGAGGATGCCTCACCCCAACCTGATGGCCAGGCGCTGGTGAGGTGCAGCCAAGGTCTTTCCCTGGAGCCAGCTGCCCAACTGGAGGAGAAGAAAACCTCAGAACCTGCCCTGGCCTCTCAGCATTCAAGGGAATCAGAGAAGAGAGCAGAACCGGAGAAGGTGGAGGAGGAGGGCCGAGAGGCCGGCCCAGAGCAGGCCGCTGCTCCTCTGCAGAGCCCCAGGGCCAGAGCCGAAGCCGAATTTCTCCAGGAGATGGTAAGGCGGACTCTGTGCGCTCCAGCTGTGCGCAGTCTTCTTTTACCTGGGAGATCTGGGTCCAGTTTAAAGTAGATTTGAAAGAATTGGTTTCTACCAAAGGAACTTTAAGAGAGTCGTTTCTATTCAGACCTAGAATTTCCTTTTTTTGCAGTGGGTTTTTCAGGAGTCCAGTGATAGAAAGGAACCATCAAGCTCAGACCCCCTTAGGACAGATTCAGCTGTTTCTGACCTAGTGCCACCATAAGCCAGTGATGTAGCCTTGGACTGTAATGATATTCAGTGCCAGTAGCTGCACAAAACTTGCTTGCGAGCTAGCCTGGGCCTAACATGATGAGAATCATGACATCCTGTCCTCTTCTTCCAGACATCCTGGATGGGTGGTCATTTAGGCTTCCTTCTAAAGTCTGGGAGATTTCCAGAGTTCACCCCTTTCCTCCTGTGACTTTTGGCGGCTTTAAAAAGACCATGTCAGAGCTGATGGAACCTTGTCCTCTTTAGAGCTGGAATTTTCCAAGAAGGATTTTATGAGCTGTTCTTACATAAGAAGGTGTGGGGAGGTTCCCTGGGGACACCTAGGGAGGAGTCCTCCATTTGGAAGGTGGCTCCCTAAGCAAGAGTATGCCAAAGGGGAAAGGGAAGCTCGTTGCTTTTTAACTTGCTTGAAGGAAGTGTATTACAGAAGCACTTGCTGGGAGTTAGGGCAGAGCTGGGGCCCCCTGGTGGCCAAGAGGACTGAAGGAGCGTTCCTATAAGTCATGGTTGAGTTTGTAGGAAGAGAAGGATGCAGAGATTTTTGTGGGAATTACACCCTTACGGAGAGGAACAAAGTATGAATGGTATTGTTCTGAGAAACAGATGAAGTTAGTGCCAGAAGAACCGGGCTGTCCTCAGAGGACAAGTAAAGGCACCCATTCCTTCACTGAAAACATGTGTTAAGCCAGCTGTGGTAGCACACGCCTGTAGTCCCAGCACTTAGGAGGCTGAAATAGGAGGATTGCAAGTTCAAGGGCAGACTGGGCTACATAGCAAGACCCTGTCTCAAAAACAACAACAAAGTGTGTCAAGTACTCCACTTTGTGCCACTCTGTTGAGCACTAGGATCAGTGCAGTGGACGAGACTGTCACCACGCCTTCTTCTGCAGGGCTGACAGCCTAGTCGGGAAAGGTCACAGAACAAGAAATTTCCATGGTGAAATGGAAATGTGAACTGTGGCGAGCATACATGGTAGGAAAACCTAGCATAATCAGAGGGAGGAAGAGTGTCACAGGGGCCAGGATGATTAATCTTGAGTGACAACTTGATCAATAAAACCCACTGCTGAGTATGTCCAGGGGGTGACTTTCGGAACAACATCTGGCCCCTCACCTCTTTCTTCTGTCCCTGGCCCTTTCTTACTCTCTTTGCTTCCCGGCCGGCATGAGGTAAGTGTCTGCTCTTGCCCCGTGAGGTCCGCACTTAGTGCCAGCCAGCTAGTGCCTGAAACCTTTAAACCAGCAGCAAAAGGAAATCTCTCCTCTCTGTTTTGTGCATGTCAGGTATTTAGTTCCAGTAACAAAAAGTTGAACAGATACTTAGGTTGATAACTTGCTCAAAAAAGGCGGGGAGGGCTTGGAGGTATATTTCCAGACAGAAAGAACAAGATGTGCCATGAGTCTGAGGCGAGAAAGAGCCCGAAATACTCACGGGTGGGAACAAAGCCAGGAGACCTCTTTGGAGGAAGTGCGAGTCCAGTAGACACAGGAGTCACATCAGGACTGCATGGAAGGGTCTGGGGTTCAACCTAAGGGCAGTGGAAGAGCCTGTGATATGGTCAGAATTGTATCCTTCAAGGGTCACTCTGTTCTGTTCGGAAAATGCCTTGGGGAAGGACAAGCGAGAGGGCAGGGATGCCAGCTAGGGGCTGCTCTGTGGCAAATCAAGTGAGGGACGATGGTGGCTTAGACTAGGGCGAGGGCGGTGGGGATAGAAGTATTCAAGAGCTGTTTAGGAGGCAGAAGTGAGGGACTGGATGTGGAGTAAGGATGAAGGGACAAAGACAAATTCTAGATCTTTGATCTGGCCGGATTTCCATTGTGATCGCATGTACTGAGATGTCAGACAGCAGAATGGAGGCGAGTTTGGAGGTTGTTTATTCATTTAAATTCGTCAATTTCTTAGTAAGGGATTAATTAATGTAGATGCTGAATAAAAGGAAGGGACCGGAAAAAACATCTTGCCTAGTCTAGTAGGCAAAATAGAACTGTACACAAATAAATGTAGTACAGTAGAATCAGACTATGTTTGACTGAGTAATCCAGGACATTTGTCTGAAAGAAGTGACTTTAATAAAAATACACCCACTTTAGATTTCTTATTGAGCCGCTAGTCATGGTCTACCAGACGCTGTCTGGCCTTGAGGAATCAAAGGGAAATCACCAGAAAGCCTGACCTCCAGGAGCCATGGTCCGCGGGAATAAGGCAGACATGAGAGTAGCTGGAATGCGAAACAGCATGTGATTAGGGCCAGGTAAGAAGTGATGAGAAGTCGGCAGCGGGTCAGACTTCTTAGAGGGCCGGAACCACCACAGACAGCGCCGCTTCCCTGAGCTGCCTCTTTCATGGGGCGGATTAAGGCCTGTAGACAAGGAGTGAAAGAAACCAAAATTTGTTTTCCTGGCCCTGGGCAGAACTCCCTTCATCCTTTTCCTCCCTGTAACTTTAGCCTTTGTGGAGAGAAATGGAGGAGATGAGAAGAACAAAAGGATGCTAGACTTGAAGAGAGACAGAGACAGCAAACAAGCTGAAGCAGGAGACACTTCAACAACCACAGGAAGAACCCCACACACACCCCAGTCAGATAAACAGTGGGTATCCTTGGGTAGTAGGAGTACAAGATTTTGGTGGACTTGTATTTGTTTTTATTCTAATATGTATTCAAGAACTCCCCATATTATGACAGTCAGATTTTCATCACTGTGACCAAAAACTTGAGAAAAACAAGGAAGCAAAGATGTATTTTCACTCAAGTTTCAGAGGCTTCAGTCCATGGTCACTGGGCTTTGTTGCTTCTCGGCCTGTGGTAAGGTAGAAACATCACTGCAGAAGAGTAGGGTGAAGGAGAGCTGCTTACCTCATGACAGCCAGAAAGCAGAGATTGAGGGAAAGAATCAGAGAGGACAGGGCCAAGGACAAGATATAGTCCACAAGGTCGTACTCCCATGACATCCTCCCTTCAGTTCAACTAGGCCCCGTGCCCTGTCTTCATTGCCTCCGACTTAAAGCCATCAACTATAAACCCATCAACCTGCACAGGGGGTTGAGCCTTCATGATGCAATCACTCCCAAAAACCCATCCTCTGAACACATGAGCTTTTAGGGGACATCTTACATCCCAACCATAACACATACAGAATACGCATTTCTTTGGTGCTACACAAACAAACTACATATATTTACTTGGAAAGCAGGAGTTAGGGTAAGAGTTAACATTTTTGTTCCACTAGAACTTCATTCTTGTGTGCTTTCTTGTAAACCTGGGGTTAAATAAAATCAGGGTTTTTGTTTGTCCAGCAAGGCAGCATTGCACAGTGATTAAATATTGGTGTTCTGGTGTGACAGGGTTGAATTTCAGTCCTGGTTTCCTGCTGTATGATTTAGGTAAATTGTTAGCTTATTTGAACCTAGGCCTCCTAATCTATAAGACGATAATAGTGTTTATCTCCTAGGGTGCTGCAAAAATTAAAATTGGACAAAGAATTAGACGTCCACAGGTGTCAATGGCACTGCATCCTTTCTTAGTGGCTCCTTCACTCTACCTGGAAACAGGGCAGCTGTCAGTGTCTAGAGTCCTTGGTTCTATGGTAATCAATTTCATGATGTTTTTCAGGATGACGATGATCTGGCCAACCCCCTTTTCTGGCCCGACATTCAACAGGAACTGAAAATCATCGAATCTGAAGAGGAGCTCTCCTTGTCACAGCCCCCTGCTCAGACCATCAGCCCGGTTGAGGCAGTTCCTGAGCCCAGCCCAGTGGCCTTTTCTTCCCTAGAGGCTCCTGGGAACTTGGCTTGCAGCTCCACCCCCACTCCGGTCTCTGCCCCTCTGGAGGCATGGACTAGGGACTCAACCAGTCATGACACACAAGGGGTGACCACGGCAGCCAGTAGGGAGAAGCTGGAGCCAACCAACAGTCTCCATAAGTACAAGCATGAGCAGGGCCTGCACCCAGACCACAGCAGTCTGACTCATCTGGATTTAGTTCCCTTTGAGGTGTCTCCTCGGGCTAGAACAGAGGTTGCAGGTCTAGGGAATCTCTCTCCCCCGATCCCGCCAGCTCCTCCCGCTCCAACCCCTTTGGAGGAGGCGCCCCAAATGCTGCAGTCAAGGGGTAGCCCTGAGAGAGAAGATCCATGCAGGAATTTGAGCATCAGTCTCTACGCAGAGCAGTGGAAGCCCATAGACAGCCCTGGGATCTCCAGTGCCCATCAGGGAGGCCAGGCGGCTCTGAAGCACAGTGAGGAGCAAGACTCAGAGAATGCTGCCCCGGAGGCGGAAGGCCCTGGCGTCGCAAGCCCGAGGCAGGATGAGATTGCCCCCCCAGGAGAGGAAGACGGAGCCCATTCAGTACAAGAGCCTTCAGACTGTGACGAAGACGACACTGTGGCTGATGTTGTTCAGCACGGCCTGGAGATGGTGGAGCCCTGGGAGGAGCCCCAGTGGGTGACCAGTCCCCTTCACTCTCCCACCCTGAAGGAAGTGCAGGAGTCCCGGGGGCAGAAGCCCCAGAGCCACCGGCTGGAGCGGAGGCCGACCCCCAGACCCGGCCTTCACCAGAGCCACTCTCTGGACAGCAAAAGCTCTGTTTCCACTCGCCAGTGGCCTCTCCACACTCCCTCCTCTAGCAGCTGTGCTAGTCTTCAAACAGAGACGAATCTCGACTCTCTGCAGCCTCTGGCGACCAGGAGGGAGACGACTGGATGGGATGAGAAAGCCCCAAAGCCCTTCCGAGAGTTCTCTGACCTGCAAGGGGCAGAGGTTCTTCCCAGCCAGAAAGGACCGACTGATGTGCAGCCCACACCAGCAGAAACCAGCCCTGTCAGCCTGGCAGAGAGAAGGGAGCTGGGGCCACAGCTGGGGCACAGCAACTCGGAGATGGAGCGAGGCGATGCCCCCGGGCTGGACAGCGGCATGGAGAGTTCCCCTAGTGTTCCGGGCAGCACCCCACCTGCAGCGCATGCCCCTCAGTCACAGCAGAAGAGCTCTGAGCCTGGGCCCTCAAAAGGGAAAAACAGGCCTTCTTCCCTCAACTTGGACTCTGCCGTTCCCATTGCTGATCTCTTCCGGCTTGGAAATGGGGCCTCGTTTAGTTCACCTGGAATGCAGCTGTCGGAGCCGGAGGACCCCAAGGTCACCTGGATGACCTCATCTCACTGTAAAGCAGACCCCTGGAGGGTTTGCTCCCCGGACTCCCAGGACCTGGACATTATTGCTCATGCCATGTCGGGCCGCCGCCGCAACTCAGCTCCCGTGAGCGTGTCAGCCGTGAGAACCTCCTTCATGATCAAAATGTGTCAGGCCAAGGCGGTGCCAGTCATCACGCCCAAGATTCAGTACACGCAGATCCCGCAGCCCCTCCCCTCTCCGAGCTCCGAGGAGAGCGGGGCTCAGCCTCCCGAGGGGAGCCAGGAGCCACCCAGCTCGGCCGGTGGGGCCTCTCAGAAACCTGCCCAAGTTGAGTCTTCCTCGCCCCTAGAAAGCCCCAGGCAAGAGGAACCAAAGGAAGCCACAGGAGCCGTTAGGCCTTCCCAGCTGGACCTCATGGCGTCCTGCCTGTGTGAGGGACCCATCCTTTCTCCAGAACCAGGCTCCCCTCCCCTGGCCTCCACCCAGGATGCCACAGGGCAATGCCGAAAGCGCATGTCTGAGACGGAGCCATCCGGGGACAACCTGCTTTCTTCAAAGATGGAGCAGCCGTCAGGAGGTTCTAAGCCTTTCCACAGGGCAAGGCCAGGAAGACCTCAGAGCCTCATCTTATTCAGTCCTCCTTTCCCCATCATGGACCACCTGCCCCCTGCATCCGCAGTGACAGATTCCAAGGTCCTGCTGTCCCCTATCGGAAGTCCCACTCAGACAGTTTCCCCTGGCCTTCTCTGTGGGGAGCTGGCAGAAAACACATGGGTCACACCAGAAGGGGTTACACTTAGGAATAAAATGACCATCCCTAAGAATGGCCAAAGACTAGAGACCTCGACCAGCTGTTTTTACCAGCCGCAGCGGAGATCGGTGATTCTCGACGGGAGGAGTGGAAGGCAGATAGAATGACAGCAGTCCACCTACCGGCATTTGAAAAACCATCGTGATTTACCTGGTCTTCTTCACAGGGCCAACTTGGCACTTTCCGGGCATGAGTTGTCTAAATGTGGGCTTATTTTGGCCTCTGGCTTCTTTTTTATTCTACCTTTGGACCATTCATTAATATTGCATTTGCCAGAAGAGTAGTCAAGGAAAGGCCAGAAGGTGACATTGAGGGAAGTCTAAGGGAATGGGAAAGCTTGGGGAAGGGAGGGGAAAGGAGTGTGTGCCGCGAGTGAGCTGCGTCGCTCCCCTGTCGTCATCCTCTGTTGCTGCTGGGAGCCGACTGTGACAGTGTCCTTTGGAGGGAAGCAGCAGCCTTCACCTGTGTCAGAAAATGCTGTGATTGGGATCTCAAAGCCTCCTCTTTGCTTCGTGCTTTGTAACACCCTGTAAGGCGTGTGTTCCTTTAAATCGACCTTTAATAAGCTTTGTACTAGCCAACATAGAAGCAGATTTGGAAATGCAAGCGAACGTGCACTTAGGTGTCCCGTGAGGTCAGCTCACCCGTGTTCTGCCCCTGGAGCCTCTGCAGATTTGCCCAGCGTGGCCCTGTGCAGCAGCACAGCAAGTCAGAGTCTGCACTCAAGAGCCAGCCCTACCCTGGCGCGATCCGCGAAGGCTTTCATTACCTTGAGGCTCCTCCTGCCACTGCCCTGAAGTCAGATTTACACATCCCGGGTCTGGGCAGAGCGGAGCAGGAGCTGAGTCCTGGGGCGCTCCGTGTG
The DNA here is from genome assembly GCA_004363535.1 of Dasyprocta punctata. Lineage (NCBI taxonomy): Eukaryota > Metazoa > Chordata > Mammalia > Rodentia > Dasyproctidae > Dasyprocta > Dasyprocta punctata. Next base: position 49,861 of record RJWM01008215.1, on the reverse strand, counting down.
GGTGTGCAGTGGTGAGGTGGAGGTTTTCACCTTCTTGACGAGGGCAGAGCCCAGGGACTGGGTGTCTGCAGAGAAAAGCCTCATACAGGGGCGTGGGTACGCTGCACACTTAACCATGTTCAAATCGGGGGCTGTTAGCAGAAAACACCTCGCGTTCAGCTTCGTCCCTCTCCCACCTGGGACGCAGCTGCACAGGAAGCCGTGCAGGGAGAAGCCCGCGGGGTCGGGGGCGCCATCCCTCCCAGGGAGCTGCCCTCCTTGAACACAGTGCATTTCATCTTAGCCAGGGTGTTCCTTCCTTTCTCAAGAGCAAATTTAAGGCTTCTCTGTCCGTTCTACAATTCCCCACGTCTACCGCCCACCCCAGGCACTCAGATGTGCTCTTCTCCTTGTCTGGATACGAGCAGAAGCAATAAACCAATCTGACTTCTTTCAGTTATTCACAACTTCCGGTTGGTCTCTACTCGTTAGGTAGAGAGAGGACTAATACACCTGCTGGCAGATTTTTGGTGCTGTCCCCAAAAAAGGCTTCACAGTGCAACTCATCCCAGGTTCAAGCCTGGCCGAACTCTGTTTGCAAGTTCGGTCACTGGAGGTGTTTCTCTAGGGGTCGGCAGTACCGCAGGCGGACCTCAGGACCAAGGCCGTGCTCACGGGCCGGGCAGGGGCTGAGCCGAAGTCGTCTCCTCCAGTGAGAGGCTGGAAGCTGCTGCCCTGCTGAGCTCTTTCTCTCTCTGTCCTCTCACCCTCCTTCCCTCCCGCCTTCTCTCTCTCTTCCTCCTCCTCTGGTCCTTTGTCTGATGATAAAAAGCCTCACAGTCTTGCGATCTTTTCCTCTGCCTATGAAGCCCGCAGCTGTGGCAGGGTAGCTGGCAGGCCAGCTGAGGAATTCTGCCTTGCAGAGCAGTGAAGAGGCCCCTGGCGAGTACTTTGGCTTTCTCATTGGGCAAACGACATTGAACCAACAGCACAGGCGATCAGCCTATGAGATGAACCCTCATATGTAACTTTTTCCGTAGGCAAACCAGGTGAAGAAATAGAATGGTGAGAGATAAGAAAGGCCACGATCAGAGATTTCAAAAGCACATTCCTGGCTGATCGGAAAATGTCGCGGGGAAGTTTTATGTCACTCTGCACTTGTGGCGTGTGCGTGAGATGAGGGGCGTGTTCCAGTTATAATGTGAGAGATGGAAACAACTGCACTTTGCCAGCCATCGAGACTCTGAGCCAAGAAATGGAATATTTTTTAAAAACTACTCTATGAATATTTTAGATTTTTGTTTGTAATACTTAGAGGATATATTTTTATCTGGGGATAGACTGGGAAGCCACCCTGAACATACTGACATGAGGTGGTATGGAGGCACAAGCCTGTAATCCCAGCACTCAGGAGGCTGAGGCAGGAGGATTGCCATGAGTTCAAGACCAGCCTGAACTACATAGGGAGAGGAGACTGTCTCAAAAACAACAATAACAAAACCACACTGGCAAGTGACTTCACTTCTAAGGGTTGAGGTGCCTGTGTAGATCTGTAGGATGGCTGCTATGTGTCTGGAACCCACACCTTCCATTTATGGCATCCCCTTCTGGTGCATAGGTCTGGGATTTCGTCATGTGGCCCAGAGACAGCTGTCCGGAGATAGTTCCTCTTCCAGGCTTTCCAAACCCTCAACTCTAGAGGTGCTGGGAAGCCAACTCACCTCTCTGTCCTGCTGCTCAAGTGTGGCCCTCTCCTTTGATGACGTCACAGCCTGGTCGACTGTCGCCTGTCATGCACATGTTCATTAACTTCCTGGGGGCTGGGCTGGCCTGGTGTTAATGAAATTCCATCCCATGGCAAAGGAAACTTGTGTTTGTCTCATAAATCATCCCCCTGCATGCCTGGGGAGTACCTGTTTGGCCACGTACTTGGGACTCTAAAAAATGAGGCCCCTGAGAAGGGCCAGCTGGGAACCACAGGGCTTGCTCCTCGCTAGGGTCACTGGCTGCAGGAGGATCTGCCGGACGCCCTACCGAGGGCTGCAGAATGCAGCTTTCCAACCACAGGTCCTCCGAAGAGGGGCAGCTAACTTTCAGCGCCGAAGTAAATCATACACATAGGCTAATGTTGTCTTTCAGTATTTATGGTTGCTTAAGAAGATACTAACCCATATTTATTTGTCAAATGGCCCAGGCTAATTTTTTTCTTCTTGTGAAAATGGATGAATAGGTCATTTGGGGTTTTTTTCTCTGCCTCACTTGGAATATGAGGAGACCTGATTGAGAACCTTATAAAGACACTGTCAGCCTAATATTAGCCCTAAAACTTGAAATATTGGTCAAATCGAAATTCTGGAGTTTAAGGACATTAAAAATGTAAAAAATCATCATTCTCAGATATTTATCAAAGTTTAGTAACAATGCACTGGTTACCTTAGTACTCCTAAATTTTTGAAGAGTCTAATGAAAAAGGGAAAGGGGTATGAATAAGTGAGATAGCCCATCAGCAACTAGGAGCAAGGTGGAGAATCATTAATGACCAAATGAAGAAAAAAAGTAGTAACTGGCATCTTTTTTGTTGTGGGTAAATTGCCCAATCTGAGCTTGAACTTGCAATCCTCCTGCCTCAGCTTCGAAGGCGCTGGGATGACAAGAATACACTACCACGCTAGCCCCTGACATCTTTCCAAAGAATTGTTAGTACTAATCAAGTGACCCACTGATCTTAAATAATCAAATTAATCACACTTGCAAATCCAACTGACATCCCAGTGAGACACTCAGGTGTTGACAAGCTTGGTTTGATTTTAAAAATTAGAGTGGCAAGCAACTGAGACTGAGTAGCTCCAAGGTTTTGTGCAGACCCGATTGGTTGGATTGTGAAGTTGTGTTGGGTCCTGCAAATGAACCAGGTGGGATCAGCTGCCCACACCGGAACTGAGAGGGATTCGAGAGCCTTCTGTCATCACAGTGTGAGTTAACCTGCCAGCTGATGACGTCATAGCCTCTTCACGCAGCGTTCAGCACAGGATGATGACAGTTGACCCCAACAGGGCAGGGCACTCATTTGTGCGCCAGGTGTCGTGTTCCCGTCCAATGGGCTCCTGAGGAACAGAAGAGTCCTTGACCTGGGATCGGAATGGCAGGTCACAGTAGGTCCGATTCCCACCAGGATGGCTTGGGGCCCTATCCCGTCACTGCCTGTCCTGTCTGACCACAGCGTGAGCCTTGGGACTGAAGTGCTACCAGGAGTATGATTTTAGGTACTTCTAGTAGAAAGGTTCTTTAGCAACACTCTTCCTAGCAAAATAAGGGCAGAAGAGGCAATTATCTTTCCAGGGAGGGAGAGGAGGGGAAGGTGCTAGATGGGTGATTGACTACATGAGGTCGGTGCTGGTCTGGGTCATATAAAACGGGACCACACAGACGGACACACGATAGTTCACATAGCGACCCTGAGGAACATAGGCAACACAGAGACCATGACGGTGAAGGGGGGCGGAGTTAACTAGAAGAAGCCCTGGAGTCCACACCGTGTGTTTTACTGGATGAATCACAGTGCCCTGCGTTAACCCTTCTGTTGTCTGGCTTATCATTCTGCGAAGTGAAGCACTTTTTTCAGAAGAGTCTGTTAGAAAGCCACATGATTGCAGCTGTTTTTTAAGCTCTAAAAATGTTTCCAAAGATATAATCAAAATGTTTTTCTATTTGTTGAAAAGTATAAATATTAAACCTATCCACAGAAACATTTAAGTGTAATTAAAAGATTATTATGCTTTTAAAAATGTACTCTAATAAATGATATGAAATATAATGCTTATGGTGGATCTAAGTGCTACAGGACATGGGGCCACCAAAATCAATGCTCGGAAAAGTCAATTATGTACCTCGTTTTACTTTGCTCTGATTGATGTCATTTTTGGTTACTTCATGTCTCATTCCCTGGCAAAAGTTCTGGTAATCTGCTTCAGTAAATTTTCTTCTTGTCATTTTACATCTTAATAATTGCGAAGCCGGGCATGGTGGCGCACGCCTTTAATCCCAGCACTCGGGAGGCTGAGGTAGGTGGAGTGTTGTGAGTTTGAGGCCGGCTTGGGCTACAATGCGAGCACAAGGCCAGCCTGAGCTACATAGTGTGACCCTGCCTCAAAAAACTAGGGCTGGGAGTTTGGCTTAATGGCTTAAGTGCCTGTCTGGCAGGCATAAGGCTGTGAGTTTGATCCCCGATGCCTCAAAAAAAAAAAAAAAAACATTGTGAAATGTCTACACTCTCACCATCTTACTGTCACAACCCCAGTCCTGTCATCCAAGACACCCCGCATAGATGGGTGACACTATAATGGAAAATGGAAGAAAAAAGCTACTGCTTCCCTAAACTCCACAATTTAAGGAGTCACTGAGTCTGCCACACAGATGGAACTCAGTTTTCCTAGGAACGAGGTTGGCAGAGGACTGCTCCTTTGTTCAAGTGATTATGTTAACAATACCAGGGTAGGGGCAGGGGATGCCTACGTTTGCCATCCTGACATTTGTTTAAAAAATCAAAAAGGTGGCATTTAGGGTTCAGGGTGGACAATCCTACAACTGGTTTCTAAACTGAAAATCGTTGCCATTTCCTGGATTTCAGGCTCATGCCAGTAATCCCAGCACTTGGGAGGCAGAGGCAGGAGGAACACCACAAGTTGGAGGTCAGCCTGGGTTACACAGTGAGTTCAAGCCAGCCTGAACTACACAGTGAGACCCTGTCTCTAGAAAAAAGAAAACACTTGTGAACACCTTTCTTGTCCTGCATAAAAAGGCTACATTCTCCCACAAAACACACTTCTACAAAGCTTTGGAAGACAGTCGCAGTTTCTCACATTGGTATCTGCTCATTGCTTTTTTCTATTTCATCAAAACAAAAAAACAAAAACAAAAAAAACCTGATACTAAAATTTATGGGTCCAGCTATTGTAACTTCTACCCATTCTTTGTGACCATGATGACTTGATTCTTTAGTCCTGATTTGTTTGTTTGTTTGTTTGAGACTGGCTCTTGCTATGTAGCCCAGGCTAGTCTTGAGCTCACTGTGATCCTCCTGCCTCAGCCTGCTGAGCGCTGGGATTGGAGGCGTGTGCCACCATGCCGGATTCCCTGGTGTTTGGTACCAGGCTGCCCGTTTCCTTCTCTCCTGTGCCTTCACCACCATTCCAGATGACTCATTCTCACGGAAAACTGACCCCACAATCTTATTGTAATTGATTAAGGCTTTTTACCTCTACTTGGTTTTTGTTGTTGGTTTTCTTTTCTTTTTTAGATTGAACACAGGGCCTCCTGAGCTACATCCTCAGCCCTTTCTATTTTTTGCTTTGAGACAGGGTCTTACTAAGTCACCAAATTGCCCAAGCTGGGCTGAACCTACGATCCTTCTGTCCAGGCCTCCTAGCCTGCTGGGCTTCAAGCCAAGCCCCACACCCGGCACCTCTGTTCGGTTTTCACCGCCTGCTTCTAGAGTTACACGTCAGACTGTTCGTACCCTGAACTTTTTGATGCTAAATTCTCATTTTCCTTTCTCAAAACCTTCTATTCTTGCCACTTTACTTCTAATTGTGCAAGACTACCAATGCCTGGTTCACTCCCCCTGATAGAGAGCACCTCATCACACTTCATCCTTCCTTAGTCTGTGCGGACCCCCTCAACTGTTCCCTCAGCCGGCAGTGCTTCAGCCACACCTGCCAGCTGGGTCTGGGACCCAGCCCCATCCTCCCCGCTCTCTGCTGTGTCACTGGGTTAGAGCACAGAAAAGCGTAAGATCCTGGTATGAGGGCCTTTCCATGTTGATGGTTCACCATCTCAGAAGTGGCCTCATTCTCAAAGTCCACACTGGCTGTTCTACTCTTCTTAACCCCCAAGGATAACTGCTCTTGTTTCACGAGTTCTTATTATCAGATGTCTTTCTTCACCTCCCACTGCTACTACTACTTATCCATGTATGTGTGACCTTGACCTCCTTTCTAGTTAGAGGAAGTGCTGTCCCTTCCCAAGACTCTATAGGCCTCTCTCATCCATCATTCTGTCCTGCATATTCAGCCTTTTCTTCTTTGACCTTCTATCCCTCTGCATAGAAACATGCCAAAGTCTCTTCCATCTCAGTTCTGCACCTTTACCACCTTGCTGTGCCCAGGTTCTTAGAAGAGTCATCAGTGCTATATCTTTTTCACTCCAGTTCACTCTTCTGGACCAACCCCCACCTGACTTCCACTCTCAGTGCTACACTAGACTTCCTCTTGTAGAGTCACCCATGACCTAATAACCACATCCAGTGGTCACTTCTCAGTCTCTTGACTTTCCTGTTACATGTGATACTGTTGAGCATTCCACTTTTGAAGATAATTTGTCTCCTTTCTTGACCTTCCATTTTCTTAGTCTTCACTTCAGAGTATCTTTCCTCCACCTTTCCATGCTGCTATGTGCCAGAATTCCATCCTTTCTTTTTATTGTAAACCCAATATTGTAATCCCGATAGTAATTCCTTATAATGCTGTAATCCCTTTTCTCATTCTCCTGTGGTCCAGAAAGTTTATATTTGTAATCCTATTGAAATGTTATTGGAATCCCAACAAGTTAATTCCAATCTACCACTTCCAGTGCAACCCACAGCAAGAATAAAGACACTAAGACATACTTAAAGTTATGGGCAGCCAAGGGGTCCTGAGTCCCATCTAGGTAGGATACATGAAACAAAAGACTTGATCCAAAGCATCATCCAGAATTTATTATCTCTCGAAGAAGGGAGTGGCTCAAGGGTGAGTATGGTGAGAATTATGTGAGCAATGTGAGCTGAGCTAGCCAGGTAGTGGGAAAGGCACCTCTGCAAAATGCAGGGAGAAGGGGTATGCAGAGACCAATCTGCATAACTCGATTGGGGTAGCATATGAATGAATTTAGTAGGCTGTTGCTTCAGTTTCTGATACATAAACTTTTGTGCCCTGGGAGGTCAAGGCCTCTTGTTTTGAGGCTCGTACCCAGTTGGCATTCCTGGAGCTATGTGGCTCTGCCATCCTGCTATCTTCAGTGTTTATCAGCAACACAATATGAGGAAAAAGGAAACTGTCAGTTGGCCTTAAGGATTACATAACAGTACCTTAGCTGGCCTTATTTGTATTGCTCAGAGCCAGTTGAAGGAAGAAGGAAATAGCATAGCCAGTCCTGTACACATCAGTACATGGAGACAGGGCTCAGTTTAAATAATACGGAGGCAACAGTTCTGCATTCAAGGAGAGCCATCCACGTGGTCTTCCACTTTTCACTCCACACCCTTGCTCTAGATGAGGGTTATCCAGCCTTTTAGCATGCTTTGGCCATATGACATGAAGAGGAATTGTCTTGGGCTACATATAAAATTTATAAGTAATGTATACAAAGTAATAAAATTTCCTCTGTATACTTTATCATTTTATGAAATAGCAAGCCCAAGTTTAATAATCAAATAATTAATAAATAAGAAATGTATGTGTCTGTTTGCGTCAGTGAACCCTGCTCTTCACAGGCACACACGTACGTCGGCCCAAATACTGTTATTAGTGACAGCTGCATTGTACTTGTCACCACACACACGGAACATCTGATGCATATGGGTTTCCACTCGCCTGGCAGGGGTGGGAGGCGGAGTTAGCGCTGCACTGCGCCCTCTCCTCCACACTCCACTTTCAGTAGTCTACACTTGAGCACTGTGCAGCTGAGGCATCAGAAGCACTGCTCAAAGTCACGTAATAATCCTAAGCTTTTATGATCTTGTGGGTCCTCATTACAGCTGTCCAGAGCCACACGCAGCCTTGGATTACAGATTGGACACACCTGCTGGACTGTTATTTAGGCCCATGGCTGCCTTCACCATCCACACATTGGTGACCCATCCTTGCCCATCTTTTCTTGCCTGGACTTCATTTATTTCTTATTTATTCATTTTTTTGGGACCAGGGATTGAACTCACCTCACGCTTGCCAGGCAGGTGCTTGTGCTGCTGAGCTAAATCCCCAGCCCTTGCTTGGACTTTTAAATGCTTAACTGATCTCCCTACTTTAAGTCCAGTGACAGTCTCCAGCCTCCAAATCTATCCTACATTTTGCTGCCAATGTCATCTAAGAATAATGGTTTTCAGACTCCAACATTTCCCAAAATCATCTGGGGAGATTATTAAAAACAGTGCTGTGCTCCATCCAGAGTTTCTGACTCAGAAGGTTTGGAGTAGGGCTTAAAAATTTCCATTTCTATCAAGTTCCCAGTTAGATGATGCTGATGCTACTGGACTAGAGATTACTCTCTGAGAACCTTGATCTGAGAAAGCACTGCCTGAGACTGGAGACCATTCTGAGTTTTGTTTTGTTTTTTGGTACTGAGGATCGAACTCACAACCTCGCACCTGCCAGGCAGGCACTTGAGCCATGGAGCTAAATCCTTGGCCCTATTGTTTTTGAGACAGGGTCTCACTATGCAGTTCAGGCTGGCCTTGAACTCACTTTGTAGCCTAGGCTGGTCTTGAACTCACAATGATCCTCCTGCCTCAGCCTCCTGAGTGCTAGGAGTACAAGGATTAAAGGTGTGCACTACCATGCCCAATGATGGATTGTAAAATCTTGAAACCTTCCATTAGGTGTCTTTTAGTTACAAAAGCTCCAGAGTTCTGTCTGCTTAAGAGTTACCTGGAGCCCAGTGTGGTGGCGTTTGTCTGTAATTCCAGCACTCTGGAGATTGAGGCAGGAGGCTTATGAGTTCAAGGCCAGTCTGGGCTCTACAAGGAGCTGAAGGCCAGCTTGCACTACAGAGGGATACCCTTTAAAAAAAATTACTTGGAGTGCTTTTCTAAGTGCACATTATTGGGTATGTAAGTGTACTTCTATTGGGCTCCAACCTCAAAACTCTGACTTAGTAGATCTGATAAATGATCCAGGGATCACCGCTTTAAGACCTTATAACCTTCAAGAGAAAATCCAAACCGTAGCCAGGTGTGATGGTGCATGCCAATAATCACAGCTACTCGAGAGACTGAGGCAAGAGAGTCACTAATTTGAGGCTATCCTGAGAAACTTAGTGAGACTGTGTCTCACTAAGGGCAGGGAATGTATTTCAGGGGTAGAGTAATACCTTCCTAATATGCACAAGGACCTCAGTTTGATTCCCAGTATTAAGAAAAATCTAAACTGGTTAATGTACAAATTCAAGCTCTCCTGTAATCTGCTCCTCTAGCATTATAAACCTAGTGCAAGTTCGTATCTTAGACCCACTTTACGGATCCTCATCTCTGTGGTAAACTCCTAAGGCACTCTCCAAATGCACCTCGTTTGCCATTTTGAAAGCCTGTCCTAACAGAAGGCAGTGGTGGTCACTCCTTTCTCTGTATCACCACTGTATCTCCACATCCTTGGTACTGAACACTCTATGTGACAGCTGATTGACTTGTCTGCCTTGTTCATGAACTCTGAACATCACTACCTCTGGCACCCAGCAGCATTCAGCATGTAAAAACCCAGTAAGCAGAAATGGGGGAGACAGCAGGGGTAGTGATAGGGAGTGGAGGGAAAAGGGTTTGAGGAACATAAATGCACTATCAAAGAGGATACTGAGGAACATTTTCATCATGTTCTTTCCTGGCAGTTGCCCACCTTGGGCCACCAAGACAATTGGTCAGCCATCTTCTTTGCTCTTCTAATGTCTCAAGTTCACTCTGCTGATCATTTGCTTCCATACATTTTTAAAATTCTCCAACATAAAAGAGGGGAGCACAGTGTTTAATGGGTGGGTAGGAGCATATTGAACTGAAAGAGCTTTTACTCTCCCTTAATGCTGCTGTATATGGAGGTGCAAGCAGGGAAGACTTTGCAACTCAAGTAGCCAAACTAGGTTTTTTTTTTTTTTTTTTGTGGCACCGGGGATTGAACTCACAACCTCGCGCCTGCCAGACAGGTGCTTAACTCACTGAGCCAAACTCCCGGCCCTGGTTTTTTGAGGCAGGGTCGCACTATGTAGCTCAAGCCAGGTTTGCACTCACGTTGTAGCCCAAGCCGGCCTCGAACTCACAACGCTCCTCCTACCTCAGCCTCCCGAGTGCTGGGATTAAATGTGTGCCCCACCACGCCTGGCTGAAGAAATTTATTTATTTATTTATTTATTTTTATTTTTATTTTTTTGGTGCCAGGGATCAAACTCACAACCTCACGCCTGCCAGGCAGATGCTTAAGCCACTGAGCTAAATCTCCAGCCGCCAACTAGTTTTTATTTCTTACAACCATTTATTCAGCCAGTCTGGCATCTGGTCCTTCTCTGTTACTCCTTTAAGATCCAGCCAAGCCAGGTCAAGTCAAAAGGGAGAATCATGTTAGCTTATAAGATTATTTTCTCTAATTGGTTATCTGGGCTACTTCTGTACACTACAGCCAAGCTAGGACATCTTTGATGACATCTCTGCACCCATGCCACCCATTCTGCTCTCAGATGTCAAGTATTTTCATCAAATTATTCACTAGCAGAAAAGCCTATCTCCCAGGAAAGAATAATGAAACAGCAGCTTCCCTGCCTTTCTTTTCCTACCTCAAGAAACACAACGAGGCTGACCCACTTTAAACAGCAAGCCCCCTAAAATACACTGGTTTTCTGGCTGTGCTTCCAGTGTGTCAACTTGTTTCTACCTCAGGCCACAGCTCTTACTAAGGTAACATGGAGTTCACACCAAGCCATTTATTTGGCCCGGTTTAGCTTTATCTGGGCTTTGCTCGAAACTCATCTTCACGAAGACGCCTCTAATGGAGCCGTTTCTACCACTCTGCCTCCTAGCCCTGATTCCTCCTTACCATGTTTATCACTATTAACAGGAAACAGTGTATATAAACTGACTGCATGACCAGCACCACCTGTCCCTATATCACAAGCTTGGAGAGGGGAGCATCTTTGCATTTCTTATTCACTGCCCTATCCCCAGTGCCCAGTACAGTGCCTGGAGGGGCAAATAGATATTTGCTGAGTGGCTGAACAGACTCAGACTATCAAATCATGTAACTTTTTTTTTTTTTTGGTACCAGGGATCGAACTCATGACCTTGTACTTGCCAGGCAGGCACTTGTGCTGCTTAGCTATAGCCCCAGCCCTCAAATCATTTAACTTTTAAAAAAAGTATACTCACCAAAATATTAAGGAAGCCATGGTTTAAACCAAGTGGTCACCTTGGGTAAATACATGTACTGCTGCTCAGAATTGTTTCCTCTGCTAAAAAGCTTTTGGGAACTCTTCTGCAAGAATTCAGAGCCAGTTGATCATTTACTTCGTAAGTCATATTCTGCATCATCAAAAGCTTCACATATAAAAAGTCACACCCAGCACAAAAAACCTGACAATCCACTTTAGGTTCTTCAAGGACTCAAAAGTTTAGAGGACTAGTGCTAATGTACTAAATACATCGCTTCCTAAGAACACAGGAAGTGATGACCTAAAGGGTTAACACTCACAAACACGAAGACTCTAGAGTATGAAACTGACTTTCTGCAGTACTAGGGACTGAATTCAGGCCTCGTGCACATGAGGTAAGTGCCCTATCACAGAGCTACAAACCCAGCCTTTGAGTATAAAATTTAAAACACTCTTTGAATATAGATAAAATTCTCAGAAGATAGCTGGGCATGGTGGCACATGTCTGTAATCTCAGCATGTTGGAGGATGAGACAGAATGATTGCCATGAATTTCATACACAGCCTGAACTACACAGTGAGTTCAAGGCCTGACACAGTGAGACCTTGTCTCACGAAAACAAAAAAACCCTCCGAAGACAAAGCAGTAACTTCTTATATTTCCTTCCTGCTATCTTCAAACCTAATGCCATTGTATATGGGGTGCTGCCCGACTGCATTAAGATTGTCTGGCTGCAGCCCAGGCCCATTCTTTCAATTTGGTGTTTTCAATCCACCCATACTCTCTAGTAGCCCACGATGTTTACACTCATCTTCACTCACAGATTTGGTTACACATGATTTCCTTCATGAGCCTCATGAGCACAAGCACTTTAAAGACTTTCTGCTTCTGCAAAGTATTATTTCAACAACTACGAGGAAAATCACTGGAAGCAGAAGTGAAAGAACAGCAAAAGTTACAACAAAATCCTGTGCCTCAAGATAAAAGCTTTCTCAAAATTATCTTGAATGTCACAGGGTAGCCTAGGCCAGCTGAGATCCCATTTCAGAAAGCCTTCCTCCTGGCAGCAGAAGAGCAAACTCCACCGAGGATTTTAGCCCACTCTTTCTGTAGGTATTCTAACTCTGTTAGCCAGCTGAAATAAGAGCCTGGGAGACAGAAGGCAACTCCATGCCTCTCTCTTTCTGTAGCAATAATTACTGCCAGCTGAGAACTCATGATTAGCTCATGAGAATGACTGAGAGGACAGCAAACACCAAAGGTACTGTGCCAAGGTATAAATGAATGAATGACTGCAGAGCCATACAAACAAGCAATCCCTTTATTGGAGAGACATACCTCTTCATAGGTATATTATCCAAATATACTAACACAAGAAAGATCACATCACCTTGTTTACGGATACACTTAATATCCCTTCCCTTACCCTTCCCAACTTTCAAAACATAATAGTATACAAAATATAAAATATCTTAAATATTATAAAAATTGCAAGAAAAAAATAGAACGTATGAAAATATCTTTATCTGCATTGTCCCTCATTGTTGAGAGGCAGCCTAGTTTACCTTGAGTTCGTAACTGTTGAGTGGGTAGGAATATGCCCTGCCTAATACTATTCTGTCTCGGAGGAGCTTAAATAAAACATAGTAGTTGCAAAAGAGGATGAGAGCCATGGAAAGTGTGTGGTTCCACTTCTCTGACCGCAGCAAGGAATACAGCTGGTAGAAGACAACACTGCCCTCAATAAGGATAAGTAGATTTAATAGCCTTAACGGACGATGAAACAGGAACTGTAAAAAAGTTTAAAAGAAACAAAAACAAAACACAATGTTATTTCACAGAGAAGACTGAAATTATTACTGAATTCATTTTTCTAAGATTACTTCATATTTATAGGCTTCATATGTAATAACCAATAGCTCTGCTTATCAAATATCAATCAGACTATTTCTCACGATAGAGATCCAAACTTTTGCATTTTTGCTCAAGAATAATGAAAAAACTTTACTTCAGCACCCCTGGGACATGAAAAGGAATCACCCAAAAGAATGCTATCTTGAAAGATTTTCCTGAGGTTATATCTTAGGTATATACTTTATAAAGATAAGAAAAAGTATACTTAAGAAGTTAGAGAAAAGAAACAAATATTTTAGGCTTACAAGTCAGGAGGCTAAAACAGACTATATGAACATGTGCATGCCTGAAAATCCAGCTACTTGGAAGGCTAAGGTAAGGCAGACTGCAAGCTCATGGCTAGTCTAGACAACTTAGTGAGACCCTGTCAATAAATAAATAAATAAATAAATAAAAATAAAAGTGCCGGGGACAGAGTTCAGTGCTCCTTGGGTTCAATCCCCAGTACTGGGAGGAAGGGGGGCGGGGTGCTATAACGTCGGTACTCATGTATGTAACCATTTAAAAATGTTAAAACCAAGCAGGGCTTGGTAGTGCAGGTCCACAACCCCAACCCTCTAGGAGGCTGCAGCAGGAGAATCACAAATTCAAGCCTGGCCTGGACAACCTAGCAAGACCCTGTCCCAAAATAAAAGGGCTGGAGATATAGCTCAGTGCAAAGGCCCTGGGTTTAATCCCCAGTACCACAATCAATCAATCCATCCCGTTCTTAGCTTGTGGGGTTGATCTAAGACATACAAACACCAACACTAGACAAGTTTGGAAAACAGAAAAGTATTACATGTTGAAATAGCAATCCAATAGTTTCTTAATTTTCTCTTAAACTGGCTGCCTATTATGGTCACTGACTGAAATCCTCCATGCAATATACTTCTACTCTATTTTATTTTGTTCTGAATATTGAGAAGCAGGGTATACAAAGACAAAGCAAGGAGAAAGGAAAAGTAAGTCGGAATTAGAACTAAAAATAGGATTTCCTATTTTTACTTTCATCAAATCCTGTAAAGTTCTAAATCCTGATGAATAAAAAGATGCTGTGGCTAAAAAGATATAGTCACAGATTGCAAAGGAACATCATTTAATAATTCAACTTAAACAAAATTCAGCTTAACCAGTTTGGTCCTAAATCATGGTAATGTACTCCATCAGATCTAAAAGAACTAATGACTGGACTTCCAATGTTAAGAGTTTAAGAATAAAGCCAAACTATCATGATAGTTTTGAAAGCGGACCTTGTCTTCAGAGCCCTTCTTCAAGGAAAAAAAAAACCTTTAACTTGGGTTTTATTGTATGAAATTCAGCAATATACTATTAAAAAATGGCTCAGAATGAATGCTCTACAAGGATTCAAAAAGGCTATTTCAGATTCCATGGCAAGACACATGTATGTACATGTGCAGTAACCTATAAACTAAAGGAGTAGAAAGATGAGGACAGATTTTAAAGTCTAACAGACACTGGTAACAGGCACACTTTAAATGAGTGTTCTCAAACTTCAGTCTGCTTGAGAATCATTTCCAAATACACAAATGCTGTAAATTCCCGGGATCCTCCAAAGATGTTGAGGCAGAAGTCTGGGGTAGGGGCCTGGAATCACTGTTTTTAAACAGTGAGCCAGGTAATTCATGTGTAGATGGCCCAAGAATCACCTTAAGAAGCATTGATTTAATCACTTGGTCATGCAAAACCAGTAATTAGTTTACATGCCTAATCTTTCTTCTTGGATTCCACTTAATTCTTCAGCTGTCCAAAACTAGCAAGGTAAAATACTTATTTATTCAACAGAGAATTCTAACAAAATATCCGGTCATTACACATGTCCAGGGGACAGCAAGGACTAACGGAAGGAATCAACAGCCTAGAGAAGTTGGCTAGCTGAATTAAATAAATATCCTATGGAGAAATCAAATGCTTATGTGGTTGACTCCCCATCTTAGGGCAACCTGTTAAGAGCTGGGAGGAAGTGGGAGATGGGAATTGAGAGAAGATGCTATTGGCACCTCACCCAAGAACGCTTCACCCTCCTGTGCTCCTACCAACCTTCCATCTGCCCCATCTTCCTGACCATGGTATTTGTATGTATCCTGTCTCCATATAAGTTCCCAGGAGCTAAGTGGAAGGTCTTGAAGTAACACTTGTAGAACTAGAAAGTCTATGTACATCACATGTAACTGGGAGGCACAGGAGGAGAAAGGGATATAAACACAGTAGCTCAACAAAGATCCCCTGCTAAGATTCCCAGTTGAACATGGTGGTACATGTAATCCCAGCACTCAGAAGGCTGAGGCAGGAGGATCACTGAGAGTTCAAGGCCAGCCTGGACTGCATAGTAAGTTGAAGGCCAGCCTGAACCACATAGTAAGACCTGGTCTCAAACAAACAAACAAAACAAAAACTCAGAATGACTGGGGATTTAGCTCAGTGGTGTAAGTGCCTGCCTGGCAGTTGCAAGATTGTGAGTTTGATCCCCGGTACCCCCTCCCAAAAAAGAAAAAGAAAACCTCAGAATGGTCTCCAGTCTCAGGCAACGCAATGCATTTGGACATTTTTACCAAGAATTGTCTTCTGCACGTACCCTCTCTTTTTCCTGCTCATATCAGCAGGCAAGCTAGACTAAGACTTCTACCTCCTTGAACTACAATTTCTAGGAAACTGAATGACCAAGAAGAACATAACCCAAGACTTAAATACAAATGGACAGAACATGGATTCAATGGGTGCTTGTTGCTTTTTCTATTTTTAACTTTTAAATTTTTTTCTTATGAATTCAAGTATGTAAAAGGTTGCAGATCATGGCATTTTTCTGACTTCCAAGGGGAAGTTAAAGAATTTTAAAGAGACAATATATATAACTAATAATAAAAAACAAAAACAAATATCCGCCACATTATCACTATTTAAGTATCACTTAAAGATACACAGATACAATGTATCTTAAGGACACCAAGAAACCAAACTATTATAAAAAAAAAAATTATAGATGAAAAAGGAAGTCTTATGTAATTACCTACTTGTTTCAAATACTAGATTCTACAAATTACAATGTAACTAGAGAAACCAGCTAAGCTATTAAGACTGGAATAATGGTATATAACCTTCAACTGTTAGCAATGATTACCATGCATTAACTTCCAAGTGTCAGGCACTGAGGAGGTGCTAACGTATTTAGTGGCCTCCTAACACTCCTAAACTTATGTTGGAAAACAAGTAAGTGGTACTTGCATAAAAGCGGGCATGGGATACATCTGAAGGCACTGCCACGTTGTAAGGCCCCATGGCTCTATATAAACATCTGCTGTGCCGCACCAGTACCCCTTGAGGCCATATTGTATTTTCTGACCAACTAAGGGAAAAAGAAAGGCAGTGTTAGCACATTGACAGTTACAGACAAGACACTGTCTGGCAAGGCCAGTTATATTTTAATGGAAGGGATTATAACTATTCAAGGTTTCATCTGTCTAAATTCTGAAAGTACAGCAATTCCACAGTCAAACTAGGAGTTAGAATGGATTTGTTATGGTAACTTCATTGCTATAGAGTACAGACAAATTGCAAAGTGATATGGTTAACGTTGAAGAACTCAAAAGGCTTAGAAGAATAAGCAGATACATGTTTAAGTAAGGTATCTACAGGTAAGAAAATACTGTAAGCAGGCAGACCATCATCTCCATTCCAAGTAAGAAGAGTCTATAGACAGAAATGATAGGGGAAAAAAAAAAAAGAGGAAGCTGATGGCAGCAGGAGCAGAAGAGAAAGACGCACACTGTCAACCTGCATGACTTCTACTACAGACTTATATCCCCAAAAGCTAAAAAAAATCAGTTTGCTTATCAAACAATTCAAACACCCCACAGATGGGGGAAGTTCTACAGTAGAACACATAGACACACGAGGTACTGACACAGACTTTTTACCGCTTTCTTGGTTTATTTCTCTAGGGAAAAGAAGTTAGGGAAGAAATAGCTTCATTCTTTCCAGCATCAATGTAATGAAGTTGGGGTGGGAATGGGGATCTTCAGGTTAAGCTTTTTTATAAAAAAAAAAAATGATTAAGTTGATTCTTTTCTTCCTGATTTTGGGAAGGTTAGTTTCCTAGGTAAGAACTGGGACAGCAGTGTAGATATGTTAAAAATATATATTCTAGCACCCTGAAGCTTTCCCAGCTGAGAAAATGTTCCGCCGGCCTTGCTCACACTTACCAGCATTAGGTGATGATACACCTCATGGCCATGTGCCATCAGGAGCCTGAAGATGTACAGTACTAGCACTGTGGATTGTATTTTCAATTTTTATTGAAATCTGTCCTTGCCCACAGTCGGGTTTCTTTTCAGCCTGGCCCAATCTCTTTCACTTCCTGGGCTTGAAGGCCTGCGCTAATCTGTATCAGACATCAAGGCAGATAATTGAAGGGAGAACTCTGAGGGGGAGAGGGGAAGGGAAGTCACCTTAATCTGTCCCACTCAATTAGGAAAAAGTTGATAAGGGATGAAATTTATGAAATGTTCAAATTATAAAAAGGAGTAAGATGATAATGGTCCAGGTCTGAGAAACAGGTATGATGACAGGCTCAGAAGCAAGAGAACAAAGGGGTTCTAGAATTTGCTATTTTGGATCAAAAGGGGCCATGCAGAGAAATTATTGATGGGGGAACAAGAAAGAAACTTACAGCAGTTTTGATTTAAATATGAGAAAAGCAGAGGGAGAGAGAAGAGATTAGAAGGAAAAGTAAACAACAACAACAAAAAAAACATTAAAAAGCAGACAAGGAAAATTACTAGACCAAATCTGCAAATATTAAGAAGAGAAGCAAATTCCAGCTGTTAAGTGTGAGATCAGCAGCTAGCAACTACTTGACTGTGGCAATGAAGATGAGAAGACAAATCTTAAAGCCTTATAAAAAAGACTTCTTAAAATATGACTCTGAATTTTGGCAAAGGGTTAAAACTAAAAGAAAACTCCGAAGTGCAGCCTGGGACATTACATTCTAGACTGATTGGGCAGCTGAAAAAAAGGTAGGATGCACTTAAGAAGGGGCTGGGAATGGTGGTAGAAATGAGTTAATGTTCTCTGTGTTCAGTTTAGCATGATGACAAGCATCCATGTAGGTAAAAACTAAAAAATGTTCAAAGCCAAGAACAAGAATGACATACAAAGCAAATAAAAATGACCAGGAGCATGTAGAAAGTATTATGTGCTTTTACCCTCTACCTTACTCACATGTGCTGTGGAGCATTGCTGTAGGACCCGTGCTCCAGCTTCTGCCACTTGCCCAGATGAGCAGCTGATTTATGTAGCAAATCACAGTACTTGGATGGCAGCAGCTGCGTGGTGAGCATGACAAAGGCATTGATCCACACCATGATAAGGTGTTCACATGACCAGCGCATGTCATAGTACTGGGTGCTCTGGAAGAGAATCACAAGAGAGAGAAATGACCCGTGAACAGGCACACAGAGGCAGGGTCGGGTATGTGTACACAGGCCCCGCAGACAGATCCACACTGAGTCAACATGCACTGGTTGTCCTGCTGTCCGTGCAGAGACTTCGAGAGCAGAGTCCTCCAAAATCCTTCCACCTGACTTTCTGGCTGTGTGAGTTAGGGCTGGGAGGGAGAGCAATTGTATTTTAAGTGTTTCCTTTCTAGAAGAATTGAGTGCTTCTGAACGACCACTCCGGCTGCAGAAGTGCATCTGAATAGGTGAAGGAAACACTAAAATGTCCCAAAAGATTCTGGGCCCAGTGACATCCAGACCACTTTTCTTTACTATTGAAATAAACTGAAGTTTAGAAATGGTTAGATTAAATTCAAAGTAACTCTAGGTAACCCTGTTAAGATCAACCACAATATGCTGAATTTCACTGAAACCTTGGTTCTGTGAAGCTGCTACATACTGATAAATTTTATGTACAATTTTAATTTTCCCCACAAACGTAAAAAAAAAAAAATTAAAAATAAAGAAGAGAAAAAGAAGGAGGGGACCACCACAGGGTGCATCACATATATGGAAATACCTATCCGCCAACCAGGAGCGGTATTAGTGTACTCCAGATGCAGCCGAACTCCACCATCCAGGCTGCCAAAGGGGAGACAGAGAAAAGGGGGATTAAACAAGAAATACCCAGTTGATGTAATTCACACACAAATCCAGGGAGCACATCAAGTGAGATAACAGCTTACCTTCACAAAACACAAGGGGAGAAACGCAACATAGTAGGCACTGAAGAGAGAGTTGAAGAGAACTTCTTTGATTCTGTGGTTGAAATCTGCTCTCAGACATTCTACTTCATTACGGATAAGGTCTGGAGACAGGGGGCAGCTGTGGGTGGGGATGGGCGTGGCATTATTAAATTGTTCTTTGAGAGACTCCAGTAATAAGGAGAGGAAGTCTTTGGATTTGGCCAAGCCACCCACAGTTGAGGCACTTTCCTCTACAACCTGGTGCTGAACCACATAGTTATAGTCTGTGAGAAGAAGATGAGCTCTGCTATCTTGGTGGAAGCAGCAGAGAGGAACATAAACACCAAACCTGGAAGACAAGAGAGATACCCAAATGAGACCACAGCAGCACCTCCGAGCACACCCTATAACCACCTCAGTGAACAGTCACGACCCACCAGAGGAAACGCAGCCTGAGGGGACTTGGTTGACAGTAAATTTTTTATCTAGAAAACTCTGTATTTTCCTTCCATAAAAGCAGTATGCACTCACTGTACGACAGGAAACTACAGAAAAATCACAATGATAAAATATAAATCACCTCGAACTGATCATTTTCATTATTGGGTGCACATTTTTCCAATGCATAAACTTTATACACAGTTACGTACACTTTGGCCTCACATAACATGTTTTCGTATCCTGCTCTGTGTGTGTATATATTGAGTACTTTCTCATGGTGTTCCAATTATTCTGTAACAGATTTTAAAGATATTACAGGATTCTTAAATATTCACTTGTAGGTGGCACTGTGATTAACCAATTCCTCTTGTTAGAAACAGGTAGTTTCTAATTTTCCACTAGCATCAATAATACATTAAGGATTTTCCTAGCACCCATCTTTGCATAAATCTAGTAGTGTTCACAGCTTGCCCTTCACTTTAAATGCCTACTTAATAAAGGCTCCCTTGCCTCCACACTGTATCACTCAACCATTCTCGATAACTCCCCTTTTCAGGGCTGAGTGGTTCCAGCTGCCTAAACTAATGACTGCCATCCATGCTCAGGAAAGCCTCCTGACTTCCAGGTGGCTCCAATCTATGCATAGTAAAGACATACTGTGATAGGCTACTGTGCACCAGATAGTTACACCATTACTGTAGCACGAGATAACTGATACAGTATAGAAAAAAGGAAAATGGAAAGGTAGCATCAAAGGCTTAGACCACAGAGGACTTTGTAAAGCAAAGGAAATGATTCATTAAAAGATTTTAAAGAGATGGGTGTGGTGGCACATGCCTGTAATCCCAGCACTCGGGAGACTGAGGCAGGAGGATCATGGCAAGTTCAAGACCAGCCTGCGTTACGAAGTGAACTCAAGGCCAGCCTGAACTGCATAGTGAGAAACTGTCTCAAAAAGACCAAACATAAACAAAAACTAAAAAAAAAAAAGACTTTAAAAGAGTTAAAGTCCCCTTTTCAAAAATCATTCTACCTACAATGAAAAACAGAACAAAGTACAAAAATGAATTACAAGATGACCAGATAAAGGTACAGAATGTAATACAGAAATTATGTAAAATAGCAGATTTAAGTAATATTTATGAGCCACAATTTTAAGACTGGACTGATTTTCTTGTTGTTTTTGTGAGACAGGATCTCACCGTGTAGTTCAGGCTGATCTTCATCTCACTATGTAGCCCATGCTGCAATCCTCTAGCCTCAGCCTCCAAAGCATGCGCCTAGCTAGACTGTGAACTAATTTACCCTGACTGAAAAGCTACTTAAGAGGGAAAAAAAAAAGAGAAAGACTCTCTTTTTAAACCTATGAATAAACAGAAAGATATAGTTGTTTCCATAATCTAGTATTTTGAATTTCTCATATTTACTTTTTAAAGTTTTCATAAAAGGTAGATTACGTAATTTTTAAAAACCAAAGGTAAATATATTTAAACCTAAAATTATTTAAATTACATGCATATTTCATTGTTTTATGGAGTGTAAAGAACTTCCAAGACTAAATAAGCTTCTTTATATATCTAAATTGAAATGAAAGGCTTGCTAGCAATTTTTTTATTTTCTGGTACTGGGGATCGAACTCACAACCTTGTGCCTGCCAGGTAGGCGCTTAAGCCACTGAGCTAAATCCCCGGCCCTATTTCTTTTGAGACAGGGTCTCACTATGCAGTTCAGGCTGGCCTTGAACTCACTTTGTAGCCCAGGCTGGTCTCGAACTCACAATGATCCTCCTGCCTCAGTCTCCCACGCCTGGCTTCCCTTGCTAGCAATTTTGATGATGGCAATTCTGTTTAAACTAGATAGAGGGGCCAGGGATATAGCTCAGCAGTGCAGAGAATGCCTGGTAAGCACAAGGTCCTAAGTTCAATTCCTAATACCCCTTCCCAAAACTCTTGGTGAATAGGGCTAATTAAAATATTCTTCACTGGAAGAATGGCCATACATATTAGTCTCACAGGATAGTCCTAACTAATGCCTGTTGTCCCAGCTCCCCAAGTTTAGAAAACAAACTACAGTCATTGTATCCATTGCCTTCCAACCTTCTGACCCCTGGGCTTATTATGAAGCTATTGTTTTCCACTCTTTAACAGTATCATTTGCATGACCCAAATAATTTCTAAACATTTACTAACAAAATGTACACCTGGAGTACTCACGGGTAGCCAAGGAAGAGAAGATTGAGGACTGAATGGCTTCGAAAGAGATTGACAAGGGTCCAGCAAAGCACCCATCCACACAAAGTAAGCAGCACCAAGCGCGCTGATATCAGAACCATGTAGTGAATCATGGACGCTGCACCCACCTTAGTGGCCTGAAAGTTTGGAAGCACCAAAAGCAGTATTTTATAATTGATCTTATTCAAAAGCAATGTGACTCAAGTAGGCCTAGTAGGTTTAGTAGAAGGTGAACTGCGCAAAAACAAAAACAAGGGGACCCCCGCCCGACCCGCGTGGCGCAGGCATGGATCAGGAAGCAATATGGACTGCCCTCTGGGGTCCTGATATCAGGACCTTGGAGGAGAACGAGTAGGACCCCTCGTGGGACCCCCACCCGGCCCGCGCGACACCGGCGCGCGGGCTTGGAATCGGGGACAAACACTAACACCCCCCCACCCCCCCACCCCCACCCGTAAGCAACCTGCTGTTTCGGAGGTCTGGCTGGATTAATAGCAACCAAGGAACATCAACCAACTTTTGTTTTGTAGATTTGGCCAGGCCTCTGGGCAGCAACCCAAGCATCTCTTTATAGCAGGCAATGTAACAAATATGGGGGATTCTCTTCTGTCTTGTCTTTTATTATTAATAAAATATTAAAAAAAAAAAACCCAAAATAATAATAATAATAAAAAAGAAAAACTGCTCCATTCCACTTACCTTGCAAATTCTTAAAAATTCAGACTTTTCCAGGCAGACCTTCTTGTACCCTCAAAGTCCCTCACACAGACCTCTTTTATCTAATTTGTTTACACTAGGATTTCTTAAAAGTATGCTCCACGGACCAGTCATCAGAATTACCTGGGCTGCTAACTGAATGTGTAAATTCCCAACAACCTTTCCCAAATGTAGGGAATAGGCATGGTGGTGTACACCTGTTATACCAGCACTCTGGGAGACTGGGGCAGGACCACAAGTCCAGGCCCAGTCTGGGCAATTTAACAACGTAGCAAGATCCTATCTCAAAATGAAAATAAAGCCAGGCACGGTGGTGCACATCTATAATCCCAGCACTCAGGAAGCTGAGGCAGGAGGATCGCTGAGTTAGAGGCCAGCATTGGCTACAAAGTGAGTTCAAGGCCAACCTGAACTGCATAGAGACCCTGTCTCAAAAAGACTAAATAAATAAATAAATAAATAAATAAATAAATAAGAGAAGGGATGGGATGAGGCAGGACAGGGTAGAGTGGGGCAGGGCAAAAAGGGTTGTAGCTCAGTGCAAAGGCTCTGGGCTCAATCCCAAGTAACACTGGGAAAAAATGTATTTAAAGAGCCTCCTGGGCCATTTTCATATACATAAACATGAAAAGCCACCAACTTATCTGTCTTACTTCCCAACAGACCCAAAGTGCAGTCGATGGCACCCACAATATTTCTATTAGTCTTTCAATCCTTTCCTCTAATTTGTTTGCTGAATTACTATTTAATAAATTGCTGATATTTCATAATTATATCTTTGACAGATCCCTACATAAATACAAGCTTAATTTTTTTTTTTTTTTTTTTTTTTTTTTTTTGCGGCACCGGGGATTGAACTCACAGCCTCGCGCCTGCCAGGGCGGGCGCTTAAGCCACTGAGCCAAACTCCTGGCCCTGGTTTTTTTGAGGCAGGGTCGCACTATGTAGCTCAGGTCAGCCTTGCACTCGCGTTGTAGCCCAAGCCAGCCTCGAACTCACAACCCTCCGCCTACCTCAGCCTCCCGAGTGCTGGGATTAAAGGCGTGCGCCACCACGCCCGGCTCAAGCTTAATTTTTGAACACATGGAAATAATGCAGTTATTTCCAACTCTTTA
>RJWM01008215.1:0-26028 GCA_004363535.1 Dasyprocta punctata | reverse complement strand
GCCTCCCAAGTGCTGGGATATTAACGTTTAAATATGTAAAATCAAATCTTTAAAAGTGACTGTAATGGTTGATAAAAGGTGTCAACCTGAGAAGTTTAGAAGTATAAGTGATTCAGCAGGGGGCTGGGAGCCTCATCGTGTAAACATCCTGAGCCTGTGCAAGAGGACATGCAGATGGGAGTGCTACACCCGCCTGAGGGCAGGCAGGCTGTTTACAATGTAAGAGAGAAGAGGCTTGCACTCTCCACCTTTCTCCCCTCCTGCTCTTGCTGTCTTCTGCCACCATGACCTGCAGCCCATCTGCCATGCCACACTGCCTTGGAGTCAGTTGATTATGGACTGAAACCTCTACAAACTGTGAGCTAAATAAACCTTTTCTTCCTTAATTTTAGGAGTCGGGTATTTTGTCTCATCAATGAGAGATAAGTAGCTAAGACACATACGCTACCAGGAAAGTAAATAACAGGAAATCCTAACCTGAGGAAAGCTTCTCTTACTAAGTGGTACTCAAGCTCAGATCTAAACTATAAGCAAGAGCTAGCCAGGCAAGGAGTAGAAAATTACTCCTAACACTATGTTAAAAGTATACAGACAAAAAAAAAGTATACAAACAATGTCCCCAAATTTATTTATTTATTCATTTTTGGGCGGCACTGGGGATCAAACTCACAACTTCGCACCTGCCAGACAGGCACTTAAGCCACTGAGCCAAACTCCTGGCCCTAGTTTTTTGAGGCAGGGTCACACTATGTAGCTCAGGCCGGCCTTGCCCTCGCATTGTAGCCCAAGCCGGCCTTGAACTCACAACGCTCCTCCTACCTCAGCCTCCCGAGTGCTGGGATTAAAGACGTGTGCCACCACACCCCGCTACCCCAAATATATTTAAAAATATATTTTATATATAAAACTTTATATTAAGTATAATGTATATAAGGTCTTCACATAAATATTTTATATATATATCTTCAGACACAAGCCAGGTACAGTGGCACACACATATTAATTAATCCCAACCCTGGAAGGCTGAGGAAGGCGGATTGCAAGTGTGAGTGCAACCTGGATAACACAGCAATTTAGCAAAACTGTCTCAAATATATAAAAGGCACCAGGTGCAGTAGTGCACACCTGTAATCCTAGTACTTGAGAGGGTAGGGTAGGAAGATCTCAATGAGCCCAAGACCAGCCTGAGCTACATAGTGAGTTCAAGGGTAGCTTGGACTACATAGCAAGAGACCCTATGTCAAAAAAACAAACAAACAAAAAAAAAAACAGACCAAAAAGGACTGAGGATACTGCTCAGTATGAAGGCCCTGGGTTCAAGTTCCAATACCAAGGAAGGAAAAAAACCAAAGAAAAAAACACCCAACTATACATAAAGGTTAGAAGGAAATATAACATGGTTCTCTCTCTCTTTTTTTTTTTTTTTTTTTTTTGCGGCACTGGGGATTGAACTCACAACCTTGCGCCTGCCAGGGCAGGTGCTTAAGCCACTGAGCCAAACTCCCAGCCCTGATTTTTTGAGGCAGGGTCGCACTATGTAGCTCAGGCTGGCCTTGCGCTTGCGTTGTAGCCCAAGGCGGCCTCAAATTCACAACACTCCTCCTACCTCAGCCTCCCAAGTGCTGGGATTAAAGGCGTGTGCCACCATGCCCAGCTTATAACATGGTTCTTAATAATGGGGTATAATTTTTTTATATTTTTGCTTTACATTTTAGTGTTTCTCCGGTCTTTTCAATAAAGTGTACTTTTTTTTTCAATGAAGTAAACTATTTTTATGTTTAGAAAAACAAACCAGTTTTTGGTTTTTTCCATTTTTTTTGGTTTTGCTCTGGTTTTCTGTTGGGTTTTTTTGGTTTGTTTGTTTGTTTTTGAGACAAGGTCTCACTTGATAGCTTAGCCTGGCTTCAAATAGGTGTGCCCAACCAAGTCCAGCAGAAAAACAATTTTTTAAACAGAGTTGCTTCAAGTTGGTGGAAAGAATAGCTGTACTTATTTTTAAGGATTATGGAACAAGTAAAGAAGTAGCACTGGCCAGGACGTGAGTAAACAGAATCTATCTAGGTGGAAAGGTGGTCCTTTCTGAACAGAATTTTGCTTTCTGAATTAATTATCTCCAGTCTCTTAAAAATGATCGGTTTTTCTCGGGGTAGGAACCTTTTCTGTGAATTAAGCTTAAAAAAAGGCAAACATTTCCATAGATGGAAAGATGATTTATGATGGATTTATCCACCTAATCTGGATATGTTAGGAAAAAAATCATTATAGAGCTCTTAATTTTCAAACAGCTAATATAGTTACATTACTCAAATTGTAAAATAGTGTATGTAAAGTATTCACTGTGAAATCTTCCCTTTGCTGCACCTGTCTCCCAGTCACCGACAGGCAGGCCATTATTAGTCTGCATTCCTTCTAAGGACATTTTATTCAAATCTAAGCAAATATATTCTGCTCCCACCAGGCCCACATCTGTAACCCCAGCACACATCCTTAACCCCAGCACTCGGGAAGCTGAGGTAGGAGGATCACTGTGAGTTCAAGGCCATCTTGAACTACATAGCCAGACCCTGTCTCAACAAAACCATCCCCCCAAACCAAACTATATTCTGTTCCCTCCATGTGTTTCATTTAAGTACTGGGGATTAAACCACAAGAGCACTGAACTATATCCTCAGTCCTGCCTGCCCCTTGTTTAAGACAGGGTCTTGTAAATTGATCAGTTTGATCTTGAGCTTACAATCCTCCTGCCTCAGCTTCTGAAATTGCTAGAATTGCAATTAGAAAGGATTTAAACACTATAGTACTTAGTTTAACTAAGTTGCCATACACAAGTACCATTTCCAGATTACTGAAGTGACAGAAAAAAATCACTCCCTGCCTGTTTTTTACAGATGCAAACAAAAGCCTGGTCTGAGTTCCTCTGAAGAAAATTATTTCTCAATAAATCCAAAAGTAAGCATCTATTCTAATCACATAAATACTTAGGAAAGGTTACAGAAGCCTTTCCTACTGTGAGCACCTGACAATCTTACTACTCTTGTTTTTCAGCTAACTAAAAAACAGTTTTCAGATCACAACTTAATATCTCAATTACTCTGTTCACAGAAATCAGGTTTCTGAAAATCAAAAGCTTAGAAACAGAAAAATCTTTGCATGTTTTAGAAGAAAAAATTTAACTCTCCATTATTTGTGAGTATAGTAACTATTCATTTATAATTCCACACTCATGAGGTAGGAGAACTGAGAGTTCAAAGCCAGGGCAGGCTACTTAAGGAGTTCAAGCCAGCCTCAACTATATAGGGAGACCGTAGCTCAACAAAGCCTAAATAAAGTACTGGCATCACTTATGTAAGAATAAAGATGTTAAATGACACTTGTATTCAAATTAATTTGAATTACAAATTCAAATTGTATACAAATTGTATACAATTGTATACAAATTCAAATTGTATACAAATTGTATACAATTGTATACAAATTAATTTCATGCTTTCAGTCTGAACCCACTGTAGTACCTAAGCCCATCTACAAGTGACAGAACACAGTGGACGAGCAGTTACCTCTGAGATGAGAGCCCACACAAGTCTCCTTGCCAGCATCACTGTAATGAATGCCGCCAGGTGATAATCAATGAGATGAAAATTCTGGAAGAGAAACAAAGATCTGCATCAGAAAGAAAGCTGTGTGTATCGAGCTGTGATCACTACATGAATAGAGGTTTGCCCCTCTGGAGCCTCACTTCCCCTCAGTCCCCTTCCCCTGCTGCTGTTTGTTAAAAAAAGAATAAAATAATTTTTTAAATATTTGATGGTGCATACCTGTAACTCTAGCACTTAGGAGACTGAGGCAGGAATGCTGTAAGTTTGAGGCCAACCTGAGCTACACAGGGAGCTGAACACCAGCTTGAACTACAAGATGAGTCCCTGCCTCAAAAGACATGGAAAAAATTCCAAAGCAAACTGGCCCTCAATATTCCTTTGTCACTTTACCCTTGTAGACCAAGGGAATCTGAGAGACTTTAAAGAAACTGCCTACTTTCTACTTCTCCTTTCATGACAAATCTGCTTCAGCTAATCACTATTTTAAACTATCTGAAATATATGGCTTTTTAAAAAAACTTTACTGTATTGAAAGAGATTATAGCTTGGGTTAAGTAACATGCTGAAGAATTGTGACAATGAAAATTCATTTAAACTATCATATTTATAATGTGTCAAATTTAATGGATCAGTTGGGATTCATAGTTTTCAGGAGTTACTATTGTTGGTCTCTATTCAAACATGTTAACCTAATGAGGCATCTACTAAATTCTCTATTAGTTAGTACATCGATTATATTGTATTGCTGGACCCGGTGGCACACTCCTGTAATCCCAGCTGAGACAGGAGGACAGCAGCAAGGTTGAAGTCAGCCTGCATTAACTACATAGTGAGTCCTAGGCCAGCCTAAAATACGCAGTGAAAACTTGTCTCCAAGCACAAAATAAGCGAGTTCAAGGCCAGCAGGTATTACACAGTGTGACTCTGTCTCAAAGAAAAAAAATTATATTGTTAGTCTTTCTCTGGAACTTAACTCAGAAGTATGCATTAAATTCAATCTTTTCTTCTGTAAATACAATAGTATTATCCAGATGCCATCTATAATTCTTTCTTGTTCTAAGTCTGTGAACAGAACTGTGACAATCAACAAAATGAAATCTTTAGTTATGGTATCTTAGAACCAACAAAATTGGGATATATTTTCATTTTGACAGTCAAAAGTTGGGATCAAATAACAGAAACTATTTGTTTTTCTGCCATCAGAGTGGAATTTAACTGGGGTTGATTCTCCTTGCTAACCAAAGGTTCATTTCCTAGTCTCCCTTGCAAAACTACCTCCAGACAAGGACAGAAGGACAGGATCATCAAAAAGGGCTGAGAATGTAGCTCACTGTGAAGGTTTTGGGTTCAATCCTTACTACCACAAAACAAAACAAGTTTCTTTCTATACTACCTTGAGGATTTGGGTCCCCATTTCTTTACTAAGCACACTAGGCTAGAAAGGTTTAAAATCTCTTTTTATAAGTCCCAAACACACTGAGATATAGTGGCATATGCCTGTAATTCCAGCACTGTGGGAGAACAAAGCAAGAGGATCTCAAATTCTAGACCATTCTGGGCTACTTAGTGAGAAACTATTTCAAAATTAAAAATTACCAGGCGTGGTGGTGCACGCCTTTAATCCCAGCACTCAGGAGGCTGAGGCAGGAGGATCAGTGAGACCAGCCTGGGCTACAAAGTGAGTTCAAGGCCAGCCTGAATTGCATAGTGAGACCCTGTCTCAAAAAATAGGGCCAAGGATTTAGCTCAGTGGCATAAGTGCCTGCCTGGCAGGTGAGAGGTTGCTGAGTTCGATCCCCAGTACAAAAAATAAATCAATAAAATAAATTTAAATTAAATTAAAATTAATAAAATAAATCCCAAACATATATAAATTATTCAGGACCACAGTGCTCTTTCTTTGTCCTAGAGAATAACTATCACGTACTCATCTGAATCACCCATTGCCAACCACTCTTGCCAAGCTACATGACTAACTTTATATACGTATATATTTTATATAAAGAACCTCCTCTACATTAAGATAATCATGAGCCTGCTAGATGGGTGGGAAGAGTAGAAAAAACCTACAATATACTTTTATGTATCTCAGTAGAGACAGCTATTCCCTATCTGAACATTTATTTTCATAACAGAACCCAACTGTACTCAGGTTAACTATGCATCCAGCCAACAAGTTATAGAATTCTCTAAACACCCCCCGACCAAGTAGCACTGCACACATGGAGATGACGGAAGCCTAATCATAAGAAACTCTCCTTTGTATTTCCCTATGTTTTTCCCCCTTTCTGGTTAACAGGAACAAACCACAGACACTGCGAGGCCACATGCTGGAAGACAACAGTCTCCAGCAACCTGGGTCCCAACTGGCCACACAGAAGTTCACCAAACATGAAACTGCCTCAGATCGTTATGTACTAGAAGCATTACACAATTTGGGGTTGATTTGTTATATAAGCTGCACTATCCCAATTCAGCCATTAAAAAGGTAAACTTGGGCTGGGGATTTAGTTCAGTGGCTCAGGTGCTTGCCTGGTAAGTGCAAGATCATGAGTTTGAGCCCCAGTACCAAAAGAAATAAAATAAAATAAAATAAAAAGGTAAACTTGATGGCACTGTATCATTCTTGACACCTTACATTTATAGCAAATGTAACACAGGGTAGAGAAATTTAAGTTTCAAAACCTTCCTGTGTATTATAATTTATTTAAATATTTTCTGTATTTTTATTTGTTTACTTCCTCTGGAAATACTTATATTTTAATAATTTTATGGGGTTTTCTTTCTGAAAGTAATCCGAGGTTCAGTAGGAAAAAATCTACTAAAAGGAAAGTTGTTAGGAAAAATAATTTCTTTACCTAGATTATTTTGGCTAGCTTCTTGCCTAAGTGACACAAAAAACTTAAAGTCCTATGATAACTTACCAGTGAAGTACAAGATGCAGGGTGATTATAAGGATACCACCACACAGTTTTATAGATATTGATGTACTGAATGAACAGAGCAATCAATAGGTAGATGAAAAACAGAAATTCAAAAAGCAGGCTCCCATCCATAGGCAAGTCAGGAATTTGGCAATGACGAACAGGACCTGGGGTGATTAAGGCTGTGATAGGTGGGACTGGAAGGCCAATAGCGCTACCATTCCTGAAAGAGAAAATCATGGTTAACTCAAATACTGACACACTTCAGTGTCACGGAGCACAAAGCTTGCTCCTCCTTCCGACCTACTCCTTAACTGTTGGCATACCCCCAGGCTCCATTCTGGAATCCTCTTTCCTTCTCTTTCTGATCATTTTCTTGGTGATCCACAGTATAGCTGTGGCTTCCATTAGCTATTGCATACCAAAGACTGAAATTTCTCTGCACTGTTGAATTTTAGACCCATGCTATCCAACTGCCTACTGCACATCTGTATTCCTCCTATAGTCCTGACCCTAGTTCATGGCCCATTTATTAACTCTGCAAATCAGAAAGCTAGGTTAGAGCTTTTCTTTAGTCTCTTCATATCCTATCACTCTCTAAAGAATTGTATTCCACTTTATAGAACTTTCTTCAGAATGTACTTTTCCCCTCTCAATTCACTGTTTTGGTTAAAGCATTCATCAATTTTTACCTAAACTATCGCAGTACTTCTCCTAAATTCAATACTAATTGCAGGAAACTTTATAAACTGAAATTTACTGGTCATGGTTGGACATGCCTCTACTCTAACCCCAGCACTTGAGAACCTGAGGCAGTAAAGTTCCAAGTTCAAGTACAGCCTAGCTACATAGTGAAATCTAGGCCAGCCAGGATTATAGAGCAAGACCCTGTCTCAAAAATAAATAAATTAATAATAACAACATAATAAAATGAAATTCTAATGTTACTCTTTTATGTAAAACTCCTTGATGGCTCCACACTGCCAATGGGATAATATTCAAAAAATGGTAGTAGAACCTATGAAGCTGTTTAACCAAGTAGCCTTAGCACATTACTGCTGTACATGCACCCTGATACTCATGTTATTCACTCCTGGGAACACAGAAATGGTTCTTTTCTGATTTTATTCCCTTTATATCCAATACCCTCCATAATCACCTTCCTTAATTATACACATACACACTTACTGACATCCTTTCAGACTTTTTTTACTCATCCTTCAAGATTTTTAAAGGATGGGGAAATAACAGCATGTGGCACATGCCTAACTATATAATATCCTGGGTTTGATCCCCAACACTACCACTCCCCCCCCAAAAAAAAAGATTTTTAAGACGTTCAAACATATCCTTGTTGGGGCTTACTCTGACTCACTCAAACAAAACTGATTTATCAGCCGGGTGTGCTGGTGCATGCTTTTAATCCTAGCACTCAGGAGGCTGAGGTAGGAGGAACGTTGTGAGTTCGAAGCTGGCTTGGGCTACAACATGAGCAAGGCCGGCCTGAACTACATAGTGCGACCCTGCCTTGAAAAAAATAGGGCCGGGAGTTTGCGGCTTAAGTGCCTGTTTGGCAGGTGTGAGGTTCTGAGTTTGATCCTCAATACCGACAAAAAAAAAAAAATCTTTACTTTATACCACCATCACACCTAAACTATGCTTGTGTTATTGCACTTTGCATGCTGTTACACAATGTTTTATATGTATCTGTGTCTTGGCTATCAAACCACAAACCCAAGACCAGAGACTATTCATAGTTCACTGCAAATATACACATTTAGGCTGAGAAGACAGCAGACCAGTACAATCATGAAAAATGCCAGAAATAGCTAAGCTATCTGTAGTGAAGTTGGGGATAGAGAATAAAACTTCATATTGTTCATATCCCTGGGAATAGTTAGAGATCCAAGGATCTGCTGTTGTTTACACGAAAGGGAAAGAGTCTTGGTTTGAATGCCTTGAAAGAAGACACTAGAGAGAAGGAATAATATTAGCATTAGCTGCCATTCTACTCTAAAATTTTCAAACAGGGCCAGGGATACAGCTCAGCAACACAGTGCCTGCCTGGTGAGAGTAAGGTCCTGAGTTCGATTTCCGGTACCAAAAAAACCCAATAAAATAAAATAGAATTTCCAAACACAGAATTCTAGCATTGTCATGTTGCATTTACAGTACTTTATATAACTCATAAGAATATGAACTCTGCTCACAATGCCAGT
Source organism: Dasyprocta punctata (assembly GCA_004363535.1). Classification (NCBI taxonomy): domain Eukaryota; kingdom Metazoa; phylum Chordata; class Mammalia; order Rodentia; family Dasyproctidae; genus Dasyprocta; species Dasyprocta punctata. The sequence continues at coordinate 17,289 of RJWM01008215.1, read as the reverse complement.
AGCCAATCTATTCCCTCATTCCAGTTAATTATAAGCTATTGAAATAAAAAATGCTCAAGAGACATTACAAGGTTAGAAGCCTCTAATGTAAACAAACTAAAACTCTATATTCCCCTTCAGTCAAAACTGAAGTAAGTGAAGTACTGTGGCTGTAGGACAGGGAAGGTCTAGGTGAAGGTGTGAGCTAGGTGGATGGAGCTATAACTGGTGCTAGTGCCCACAAAAATAAGGCAGCAGCTCGGGGGTGCATACTAAAAATATCTGTTATGATTTAAGGGTTTAACAGGTTATTAAAATCTTTTCCACGTAAAACACACTAATATACTTCTGCTATTAACAAAGTCAATAGCTAGGTACTGTGGCACACACCAGCAATGTACTTTGGAGGCCAAGGCAGGAGGATTGTCATAAGTTGACGGCTACTCTGGGCAACTTCAGAGAATTCAAAGCCAACCCGAACTACATAGCAAGAACTGGCCCCAAAACAAAAATTAACGTAAGACTAGCCCTTGCAGAGCTAGCAAACAGCTACACAGTAAGTTCAAGAACAGTCTGCACTAAACAGTAAAACCTTGTCTTTAAAAAACCTAGGGAATAAAAATTTAAAAACAGAAAAAAAGTGAATCAAATGCTTCCAAAAAGATGTTCAAAACAAAGTATAAAAGGCCTACATTTGTGATACTCTGTACAGCTTTGGCTATTGAACTTGAAGCCGGAAGACAAAAGAGACAAAAGTCAAAATGCTCCAGAGCATCAGTGGGAAAAAAGGAAGTGTTCTTGCATCAAGAAAATGCATGAGATAGAAGATTTTTCCACTTCATCTACAAAGCAGAAAGTCAGGCCAGGTGTGATGGTGTACATGTGCAATCCCAGCATGCTGGGAACCTGGAGCAGGATTTCAAGTCCAAACCCACTGTGGACAACTGGGTAACTTAGCAAGACCCTGTCTCAAAATAAAAAATTTAAGAAGGGCTGAGGATATAGCTCAGTGAGAACTCTTAGATTCCTCCTCAGTATTGCACTTACTTCCAACAGCAATGAGTTATGACAAGACACATGAAATACTTCCCAGAAACACTCGTTAGACAGCCAAGGGTTTTATTGGGGCTGCTACATTGGTATCTGCTTTCTAACAATACCAAAGTTCTTGACTCTCTGAAGAAAATCAGATGTCAGCATAGCTGTCATTAGGCCTGCTTACAAGGCTTGCACCTGGGAGTTTTGTAGAACAGTTCCCTCCACTGACATAAAACTTTCCCTAAATAATAAGAATGGGCCACTGTGCCTAAACTGTATAAACAATGAGGCTTATGTCGAACACGTGCTTTGTCTTTGCATATAAAGTTTGTGTACAGGCCCAGCATGCTAGACATGACTGTAACTCCAGCACTTGGGAGGCTGAAGCAGGAGTACTGCAAGTATGAGACCAGTCTAGGCAACTTTAGAGAAGTCAAAGCCAACTTTAACCACATAGCAAGATCTGATCTCACAAAAAAAAAAAAAAAAAAAAACCTAAGTTAACACAGCAGGCTTAAAACTGGTCTTTATGGAGCCAGCAAGCAGTACAATTCAGGTAAACAAATGAGTAAAGAAAGATTCAAAAGAATAAAGAGGAACTGGAAGAGACAGAGAAAGCAACAGTCATCTGGATAGGTTCAGGGATATTATTACCAAAGCTACACAAGGACTAAGAAAAGACTCACTCTTAGTCCTGTTTGAATAATCTCCCTCAACTAGGAACCCTCTAAGAAACCCAGAAATACAAAGGACATTGTTCTTTTTAGAAAAGGACAAACATTTAAACATATTTTTCAAGAACAATTTCCTAAAAATAAAAATAAACAAATAAATAAATAAACAAATTCCTCTTCCCCGAAGGTAAAAAGTAGAATAAGAAACTATGCGCTTCAATCTTGATTGTTATCACCAAACTAGCTTTTTGACATTTTCAAATTTAACTTCACCAATCAGACCACAAACCCCTAAGAACTCTGTCCAACTGATCTGTATCTTGCAGAATCAAATACTGCATGTCATCCATAATTACAGCACACTGAGCAATTCTATTCCCCTCATCAACACACCAGATACTCCAAAATAATTTCTCCTTTTCTGGACACTTTTTTTTGCAATCATCCTCCTAAAGCTATAGTCTTAAGGCAATGGTGGCCAAACTATAGTACACATGCCACAATAGACTGTAAGTTATCATTGAAAGCTCTAAAAGGTTCACCATCACTGGTTTAAGCCATCTACTATTTTCCCTATATTTTTTATACCTCTTTCCCAGGTATACAATTTATTCCAGCTGCTTCCTTTCCATGACAAAACAAATACATAAACTTTTTTTTTCCAAAATACTTTCTTGAGGTAAGCCTATCACAAAATAATCATTCAATAATAGTCTCAATAACTTTTCAAAAAAGAACAATTATCACTGTCACATAAATCTGCTGAAAAATACTTTATTCTATTCTCCCATCTCAAACTAACTGCTAAAAAAAAGTATGTTAAAGGAGGGGAGAGGGTAGAGAACGTGAGAACAAGCATGGTTAGAACCTGGAAAACATTAAAAAAAGAAAAAAAAAAGAGCTACGATGAAGGCAGAGAAAATACAGATCTGCTAAACTCAGTTAAAAGTAGAAATAATACTGGCACAGTGGCCCACATCCATAATCCCAGTTACTTGGGAGGTTCAGATGGGAAGACAGCAAGCTCAAAGCGATACTAGGCAAATTAGTAAGACTGTCTCAAAATAAAAAATGAAAAGAGCTAGAACTGGAGTTCAATATAGAGCACGCTTTAATCCTTAGTACCATCAAAAAAAAAAAAAAAAGGCGGGTGCGGGGGAATAAAACAGTCATTGTGGCACATGCCTGCAATCCCAGAGCTTGAGAGGTTGAGACAGGAAGATCGTCACAAGTTCAAGCCCAACCTGGGCTACAACCTGGGTGAGTTCAAGAGCAATCTAAACTACATAGTGAGACTCTGTCTCAAAAAACAAACAAAAAGAAAAACAAAAAACAAGTTTGAGTTCCACTCACAGAACTTAGCAAAAGTTTTTACAGTGGGAATGAAGAGTGCTTGCATAGCATACATGAGGCCCTCGGTTCAGTCCTCAGTACCAAAGGGGTTTAAACAAACAAAAAAACAAAAAACCACAGAAATTAGTTGGCAAAAATTATTTTGACCAAGGAGGAACTGATCAAGTAAAAGCATCTCTGCAGTGCTACATGATCAAGCCTCCTGCTGATATGTTAGCCTGGATAAGATTAAAAAGAATTTGCAGCTGGGCGTGGTGGTGCACCCCTTTAATCCCAGCACTCGGGAGGCTGAGGTAGGAGGAGCGTTGTGAGTTAGAGGCCAGCTTGCGCTACAATGGGAGCACAAGACTGGCCTGAGCTACATAGTGCAACCCTGCCTCAAAAAATCAGGGCTGGGAGTTTGGCTCAGTGGCTTAAACGCCTGCCCTGGCAGGTGCGAGGTTGTGAGTTCAATCCCCGGTTTTGCCCTGGCATCTGGGTGTAGCTCAAAGAGAGCTACATGATGCTTAGCATACGCTCAGCATGTACAAGACCCTGGAGTCAATCCCTAGCACACTCTCCCTGTCAAAAAAGAAATCATTCATCCTAATTTTTGAAAATTACAATAAATTTCCATTAAAAAGACCAAATCCTTTACTCTCATAAAATAAGACACGAATCTTAAGGTGTTTAGGCTACTGCTGAGTTTATTAATATCAAACAATTTTTGACAAATCTCTGAAACCCTTGATGGAATCTGAATTAAAATTTTAGAATTTCATGTTAGCTACCTCCCCCCCCCAATGCCCAGAGCTTATTTTGAGACAGGGTCTCCCTAAGTTGCCCTGGCTGGCCTTGAACTCTCAAATCTCCTGTCTCAGTCTCCCAAGTAGCTGTGATTAAAGAAATGTGCCCTACGAACAGTTTTAATTAGCCCCTACCCCCCAAGAAAGATAATAAGACAAACCATCACAGTTGCCTCAAACTATACCTTGAGGCTTGTTTTTTCTCTCCTCCTAATAGTCAAAGGGGTGATAGCCGGAAGAATAGAATTTAGATTATGGACTGCTTTCACTTTCGGGCTCCGTATCATATCTTTCGACTGCCAAAGTATTCTAGAATACTTAAGCTTCCAGTCATCAAGAGCAGGATATCTACTTTGTCAAGAATAAAGCTTGAACACAGGGGTATGGCTCAGAGGGAGTGCTTGCCTAGCATTCATAGGGTACCACACACAAAAAGAATAAAGCTTGATAAGCTTGTATCTGAATGTGACAACTTTTATGTTAGTCTTACTGATCATAAAACACTACAAATTACACTTAGCCTTATTTCTTCTTTACCTGTTTCTCAAGCCTGTTCCATTGCCACAGCCCCCTCCAACCAAAGTCTGTAAAGAAGGTAAAGCTGAACGGCTTAGCTGCTGCCGGCTAGGGCCCCTCCTTCCACCGGGCATGTCCGGGAACCAGTGTGCTTCCAGTGCCACCTGTAGTTGCAACCCAGGTTAATGGTTGTCAAGCTGTTTCAACTCTGAACAACAACAACAAAAAATGTGAATACCAGTCAGTTAGCTATTTGTAAAGTATGCACTGTAATAAAAACAAACAAACACAGAAAAACTGAGTAAGCAAACCTTGTAAAACCGTATTTTCAAACAAATACTCCCAAGTGTCTATTACCTAATTATTCTAGTGAAAGGACTACTTGGAGTCTAATGGGCCAGAAACCTAAGTTCTGACCCACGCTCTGATAAATCACAATTTTTGTCACTTGACTTGTATCACATGCAAGATACTACGATCAGGTGGAATTTTACAAGCAACACCACAACTTACAGATTTCCAACTTAATATTATGTTAAGCCACTTGAAACACAGGAGGAGTATCACTGTCCAAAATGTCAGGTTTTGTTATCAAGGGATCTGGGTTCAGAGATAAGAAGTGTCACATATTATCTGAATTTGAGTCATTTATATTCTGAGTTTATTTCTTCACCATGGTTAAAGATGTCTGCAGAGAATTTTGTCAGGACTAATCAAGATGGATGCAAGAGCACGGAGAGGTCTTTTAAAACTCTTTAAAAAGTGCAAGTGCTTTAGTGGTCTCTCCCTGGTAGGGTGAAAACATCGAAAGAAACTCAAACCGATACTCACTCCGGAAAAACTGATGTAAAATCATGTAGAAATTATTGAAACTCTAACATGAAAAGACCAGTAACAGACAAAGATCCTCACTGAAACAAAGATGTGCTTTCATCAATCCTGGTTAAAAAAAAAAAAAATCATGGTTCCAAGAATACGGAAATCAAATGTTTCCGAAACAATACTGTCAAAATAAAAATTGAAGAATCACACGCTAGAAAATCCTGGATTTTCAAAACGTTACTACGGACTGATTCGACGTTCCCCACTCCTTTAGAACCTTAAGCTACAGGCTAAGAAGCGCCAGGTGGGACGAGCCATTCCCCTTGGATGCGGAGGAATCTCTGCCTCAGTAACCAGCAAAGGGAAAGAAAAATGAGAAGTCACACACTAGAATGATTTAGAGATGGTACACGACGGGGGTACGTGGACAGCGAAGAGACCACAAACTTCAACAGACTGGTTCCTAAAAGAGACGACCAAATTGTCTATGCCGCACACTCCGGCGGGCCAAAGGCGGCCCGGGACAGTCGGACAGCGCAGCAGCAAGTTAATACTCACGCATGGGGGAGGCCCGGCCGCTGGGGCGGGATCCCTAGGAGAAGGCGGCTTTAGTGACTGGACCGCAGGCAACAAACTCCCTCCGCGCGATACAGTGCTCCAAAGCAGCTGCTTGTATGCAGGCCGTTCCCGCTTAAGAAGCTGCGAAGTGTGCAGGCTTTAGGTTGCCAAACCCAGACTCTGACCCCAATCCACTGCCAGAGCCACCGCCAAAGTTAAAGGCAGAGCCTAGCCCCGTCAGCACTCATCCTTAGCCTCCATTACCTCAGAGCTGAGAAGACGTGGCAGCGCACGGCGATGACGTCAGCTCCGCGACCGCCCACCCCTACAGCAGCCCAATCTGCCAGCGGCCCCCGGAACTAGACCGGTAGCCTGGGGAGCCGGCACGCCCAACATCCTGTGCGCACCTGCGCAGTGGGTCGCCGCCGCTGGGCGCATTTGCGCAGTGGGTCCCGGCAGCCGGGTGCTGCTAGCGGTTCCGCCTTCGCGTCCAGCTTTGGCCAACGTGCTTCCTCCTCTGGGTGCTGTTAATAGCCTGCCTTCTTGCTATGTCACAGACTACAACGGGTAGCTATGGACAACCTCTGGTCCCCGTTTCACGAAAGAGGGGAGATTGGCATCTAAGAACACTGCTCAGTGAAGGACCCCAAGTTGTAAAGCCATGCCTCGGAATCTAGCCGTGTTTTTACTGCAAAGGATGAGATACTAAAGTTAAAAAGTGAATAGCTCAGGTAGTTGTGTGACAGAAGACACTATGGAAACATAAATTATGATTTATGGCAATAAATAAAACATTAAAAGATTCAAGATTGGAAGCGTACTTCTAGTTGTCCAACAGCACTCACTATGCACCTGTCTCCCCATCAAAAAGTTAGCCCTGGGTTTCCCACTGCCAAAGATCTGCAAACAGCGCACCTACAAGTTGGAGTGCCCATTTGGATTTTCATCATCAGAAATGGCAGCAAAAGAGGCCACAACAAGTTGTGTCTCTTGGTGGTACTATTTGGCATATGCAAGATACTGGCAACTTATCATCAAGTGATGGCTTGGATGTAAAGCCCCTAGATAGCCTACAAGAAGGCTGTGACGTCCTATTTCAGTTTCCCATGTTACTTCCCACCTGTGGTTCTAGCTCAAACCTCTTAGCATAACAAGACTGGACATCCTCAGTACTACTATGACCATCATGTGGCCCGGCAAGACACCCACTCACATGGTAGAAGGTCTGGGTAACCACCATGTGACAGCAGTAGGATCCAGTCCTCCACAAGAGAAGACCAAGCTTTGTCAGAATGATATAGGAAATACGATCTCAGACCTCCAAATGATATGGGGGAATGAAACTCCCAACCTACTATATGTCTGGTGCGAATTCGTGTTCTCTAAAATCGAAGAATGAATTTTAGGAACAACGGAGGGCAAGAGCAGAATATATTTATTGAGAGAAAGAAAGCTTCTGTCTGAGGGACAGAAGGAGCCCCTAGTGGGTTGCGAAAGACTGTCATTTTTTAGGGACTCTTATAGGGTAAAACCATGATGGGGAAAACTGGAAACTCGCAACGCAGACAGGCATAAGGTGGGACATAACTATGGTTAACCAATAAGATTAATTGCTCAGGTAAAATTGATTAAATCAAGGACGAATGGGGAAGCGAGTCACCTAGTAAGTGGGGATGCTTAATGACAAGGACTCTTCCCATAGGAGGGTGGGATGCTGACTCCTGACTTCCTCAGGGTGATAGAGAACTATTTAGAATATCAATCCTCAGGATATGGGTGCATTTGTTTTGCCTTTTGTCCTGATATCTGGCCCGCAGCAAGAGGTGTGGGTCTCTTCCAAGGTCACAAGATGTTTGGTCTGCTGTGCCAGTTTCCTTGAGGGCCTAGGCCTGTCTGACTGCCTATAGTACTTCTGTCTAACTCAGTTGCCTGTAACAAGAAGAGGAGGAATTTGACACAGGCAAATGAGGAGATAGAATGTGACCTGAACAATAAAGACCTCACTGATGAGCTCCACAATTATTTTCCTGAGACCTAGAGGCACAGTGAAAAGCAATGGCAGGGAGAGCAGCAGGTGGAGGCAAAGTATGTAAATGACCATGTGAATGCAGACCACAACCTGTCCTACCACCGCTTGTACTACAACATGGACAGACAGTGATGCCCGACCAGAGGCCTTCAGAGCTGCATCAGGCTGAGATGAAGCACTTGTATGTGGACAGGACTGCCAAGATCTAGGCTATAAAGGCCTCAGTGCAACTAAGTTTTGACAAGCACTGTGACAGAAAGCAGCCCAAGCACTGACCTGAAGTTCTCAGCCTGGACTCAGGGACCCCAAGGACTGCTTCCTGGAGAGTCCCCAGCCTTGCCCACCCCATCCTTTTGAATACACTGTCTTCATCTCTTCTCCTGTAGGTTTCTCAGGGAAAGAAGCCACTATACTGAACTATAAACATGTTCACTGAAGACCCAGTGGGCCCCTCAGGAGCTGTGTATTAAGTCAGCTTTCTGGTCACTGGTACAAAACACCTAAACCCCACAATTTAAAGGAGAACATATTTATTTTGGCTCATGGTTTCAAAGGATTGCGTCTATGGTCTGCTAGTTTCAAGGCAGAAACTGGTGGGAGGACATGGTGGGAGGTCATGGTGGAAGAAATCTGCTTACCCCAGACAGCCAGGAAATAGACAGAAAGAGGGACAAGAATACATAATTATCCTTGGAGGTCATGCCACCAGTAACTCACCACTCCAACCAGGTCTTACCTCCTCACAGCACATGAACCCGTCACTGAATGAATCCACTGATAAATGTAGTACCCCCATGATCCAGTCACCCTCCAAAAGCCCTCCCACTGAATACAGGAAACTTTTGTTCCTCTCATTGCCCCCTGGGTTTGTGGGTGGTGAGCTGGAAGTTTGGGATGGTGTTTTACTTCTGTGTCTTCTCATTTCATATATATATTTTTTAGCTTAAATCCTGGGTTGATGCTTGTAAATTGCTTATAGCTTTATTGCTAGTATTGAGAAAACTTGGGAAATGACTACTTCTCAGAGATGTCTTCTAAGCATAGCTGGCATTTGGGTTTTGAGTCTGTTGCAAGATCCTGCATCTTCAATTTTTGGGAATTAGAAGATGCTATTTGGTCTGCCCCCTTCTTTGGCACTGGTGTATAGTATTATTTATGACAATCAGGAAATCTCAGTCTTGGCATACCAGGAAGAACAACTGATTAGAACAATTATGTCACTGTGTCTAATGTAGTACCACCAGTAATAACAATAGCATAAAACACAACCTAAAAACTGATGAAAGAATTTGAGATACAAAAAGCAAGGCATAGGGCCAGGAGTTTGGCTCACTGGCTTAAGCGCCTGTCTGGCAGGTGCGGGGTTCTGAGTTCAATCCCCGGTGCTGCCAAAAAAAAAAAAAGCAAGGCATATAGAATTCCAGTCAGCTGTGATCAAAAGAAAAACTAAACAAAAGCATATAACATTCAAGATTCCAGAAATTTATTACAAGACCAAAATATTAAAAGCTGTTAGAAAAAAGAAACAAATCACCTATAAAGTAAAGCCCATCAGAATCACAGTAGACTTCTCAGCACAAATCCACAACTCAAGGAAAGCTTGGAGTAAAATATTTCAAGCCCTAAAAGAAAACCACCTCCAGCCCAGATAGATGTACCCCACAAAACTATCTTTCAAAATTTATCAAGAAGTAGAATACTTCCGTGACAAAGAACACCTGAAGAAATTTATGACCACCAAACCCCACAACTCAAAAATGTCTGGAAGGACATTTCAGAAAGAGATAACAGGGACTACAACACCATGAATACCTACAGAATGAATCCACCATGCAAGGCAAATAAACTGAGGGGAAATAATGGGAACCATGACAAGAAAATAACACTATGAAGATAAGTCAATACATATCAGGTGTAGTCAATGTAGATGGTATTAATTCACAAGTCAAAAGAAACAGATGGAAAGAATAGACCAAGAAAAAAATCCAAAAATATGCTGCATACAATAAACATACTTAATTGAAAAAGAAATTCACAGACTGAAAAATTAAAGGATGGAAAATAGTACTCAATCCAAAAGGAACCCAGAAAAAAGCAGGGGCAGTTATTCATTTACAGAAAAAGTGGATTTCAAGCCAAGACTAAGAGAGACAAAGAAGGTCACTACATATTTGTGAAGGGAATAAACCAACAGAAAGTGGTAATAATCATAAATATATATGCACCAAAAACCAGTGCACCCAGCTACATAAAACAAATATTAACAAACTCAAATAAGCACGAATACAATTGTAATGGGGGAACTCAATATCCCATTGTCACAAATAGATGAATTAGACAAAAAATCTACAAAGAAATAGCAGAACTAAACCAAACCTGTGAACAAATGGATTTAGTAGGTGTCTACAGAATGTTCTACCCAACAACATCAGAACAAATGTCTTCTCAGCTACACATGGGACATTCTTCAAAATAGATCACATACTAGCTCATAGAACATCCTTAAGTAGAGTGGACCCTTGAGTTATGAACTCACTTTGTTCCTGAGGGAACAAAGTTGTCAATTCAAGGCTCAGGCTCCTCTACAGAGCCTTCAAAGTTTCTCTTTGGGGTACAGGCAGATCTCAGTGTCCTTAGAGAGGCAGTGGCCCAGGGTTTCTCAATTAACCCCATATAGAAAAGGATGCTAAAATGTTCCTTTAAGGGTTAAATCTGTATCTGAGATCATCTGGAAGCACAAGTGGATGGGATTCAAGTCATACCCCAAGACCTTGCTCATAAGTTAAGACTAAAACTTCAGGAAAAAAATCAAAAACAAAATTTTAGTCATAACCCAAGTCTGTTCATATGTCAGGCTGGTTGCAACTTGAGAGTTCACTGTAAATGCAAAGGAACTGAAATTGTCCAGACAGCCGGGCGTGGTGGCGCACGCCTTTAATCCCAGCACTCGGGAGGCTGAGGTAGGAGGAGCGTTGTGAGTTCAAGGCCGGTTTGGGCTACAACGCGAGTGCAAGGCCGGCCTAAGCTACATAGCGTGACCCTGCCTCAAAAAACCAGGGCTGGGAGTTTGGCTCAGCGGCTTAAGCACCTGCCCTGGCAGGTGGGAGGTTGTGAGTTCGATCCCCGGTGCCGCAAAAAAAAAAAAAAAAAAAGAAATTATCCAGACATATTATCAGATCACAGAGCAATAAAATTGGAATAATGGTAAAAGAAACCACAAAAATTTATAAACACATGGAAATTAAATAATACCCTCCTCAACAACCAATGGGTCACAGATGAAATTAAAGAACAAATTAGACAGTTTCTATAATTAAGTGATAATGCCAATACAACATTCTGGAACTTATGGGCCTCAATGAAAAAGCAGTCCTATGAGGGAAATTTATAGTGATTGTCTTAGTTACTTTTCTTACTGAGACAAAATACCCAACACCCAAGGTTAAAGGAGGAAAGGTTTATCTAACTCACAGTTTGTAGAAATTTCATTTCATAATGAGCTGGCTCTAAGGCAGAGGGTAACAGTTCATGGTGGGACAAGACAGTAAAATCAATAACTAAATGTTAATAGTATCTTTTTGCCCCTTTTATACTCTATCCAAGCTTCCAGGATTAGGGCAGTGCCAATCCAATCCACGGACTGATCCAGCAATTACCCACTCTTAATCCCAGCACCTTCCATCCTAGCATTGCACCTCCAATTAATCACACACTCTAGATTCAGACACCTCCAAAAAAGACTATGGCTGCATGAGGCTTTGTGGGGGTGGGGAACATCTAGACACAAACCACAACAAATTTCCATATCAGAAAAGCAGAGTGTTGTCAAGTAAACAAACTCATGTTTCACTTTAAGCATCTAGAAAAAGAAGAGCCAGTCAAGCCCAAAACTCACATGAGAGAGGAAATTACAAAGATCAGAGCAGAATTTAATGCAATTGAGATTAAGAAGACAATACAAAGAATCAATGAATTGAAGAATTGGTTCTTTAAAAGATTAAATAAAATTGGCAAACCTTAGCCAAGCTTATCAAAAAGAAAGAAAGGAATGAAGGAAGGAAGGAAGCAAGAAAGGAAGGAAGGAAGGAAGGAAGAAAGAAAGAACAGGAAAAGCTCAAATCCATCCAATTAGGAATATAAAGGGTAGACCATGAACAGACTGACTGGGTGAGAGCCAGACACTAGTCCTCTTCTGTGAGTCGGCACCATTTGTGGACTGTGAGGAAGGAAAACAAGAAGTCAGCAAGAATCTAAGGTCTCTTGTGGGTCGTCACCATGTGCAGGCTGACTGGGGAAGAGCCACACCAGCCCCTTCCGGCATGTGGGCAGGGAGATAAGAAGAGTCAATGTCCCACACATACCCCACCCCAAGCAACTGGCTGATTCAGAGAAACACAGGCTGTGATGATAGCTAGTGAGGTAAAACACAATTTAATGCTTGAAGTGTTTATTGTTTCACTTACTTTGCAGGCCTAAAGCTGGTAGTCTGATCACCTATTCAGAGGACAGTAATATGCAGTGTAGCATATATGGGAGATCTCCTTCTGAAGGTGGTAGCCATTGTTAATTCCCTATTATCTGGTTTTGAAATCCTGTAGCATTTGTATTGTTTTGTTTGGTTGGGTTTTATTCTGTTTTATCTTGTTTGATTTTATTGTATCTGATAGCATGAGTAGCTATTTCAAAGACAACAAGATATACTATAGTAGCCATTTTGGATTCACTATTATCTTATTTTAAAGTCATGTATTGCATTCATTGTTTTATTTTTATTGGTTCTAGTCTATTTCTGCTTTGTTTGATTTTTTTTTATTTTATTTTTTTTTTGCAGCACTGGGGATTGAACTCACAACCCCCCTGGCAGGTGCTTAAGGCACTGAGCCAAACTCCCGGCCCTTGTTTGATTTTATTTTTATTTTATTTTATTTTATTTTATTTTATTTTATTTTTTGCGGCACCAGGGATTGAACTCACAACCTCACACCTGCCAGGACAGGTGCTTATGCCACTGAGTTGAACTCCCGGCCCTAGTTTTTTGAGGCAGGGTCGCACTGTGTGGCTCAGGCTGGTCTTGTGCTCCCGCTGTAGCCCAAGCCGGCCTTGAACTCACAATGCTCCTCCTACCTCAGCCTCCTGAGTGCTGGGATTAAAGGCGTGCGCCACCACACCTGGCTGATTTTATTATGTTTGAAGTTATGGGCAGCTATTTTGAAGACAACAAGAGGCATTATGGTAACCATTGTTGATTTCCTATTACCTTGTTTTGAAATCTTGTGTCACTTACACTGTCTTGTTTTGATTGGTTTTATTCTATTTTATTTTGCTTGGTTTTATTCTCTCTAAAATAAAATTTACAAAAAGAATATAAAAGGTAAAATCACAACAGGATATGTCAATATGCACTGAGACATCCTGCAAAAATCCAGGATATCTCAATACATATTTCAAGTCCTTGTATTTTTTTTTTGTTGTTGTTGTTACCAGGGATTGAACTGACAACCTTACACCTGCCAGGCGGGTGCTTTGGCCACTGAGCTAAGTCCCTGGCCCTATTTTTTTTTTTTTTTTTTTTTTTTTTGCGGCACCAGGGATTGAACTCACAACCTCGCACCTGCCAGGGCAGGCGCTTAAGCCACTGAGCCAAACTCCTGGCCCTGATTTTTTGAGGCAGGGTCTCACTATGTAGCTCAGGTCGGCCTTGCGCTCGCGTTGTAGCCCAAGCCGGCCTCAAACTCACAACGCTCCGCCTACCTCAGCCTCCCGAGTGCTGGGATTAAAGGCGTGCACCACCACGCCCGGCACCTGGCCCTATTTTTTTGAGACAGGTTCTCACTATGCAGTTGAGGCTTGCCTTGAACTCACTTTGTAGCCCAGGCTGGTCTCAAACTCACAGCAATCCTCCTGTCTCACCCTCCTGAGTGCTGTGATTAAAGGCATGCACCACCACACCCAGGTAAGAAAATGTATTCTAATAAAATCGAAAACACAGAAGAAATGGACAGATTGCTAGATTCATATGAATTGCCAAAGCTAAGAAAAGAATTTATAAAATTCTAAATAATCCAATATCAGTTGGTGAAATTGAAGATGTACATAAAAAGCTACCAAAAAAGAATAGTCCAGGCCCTGATAGATTCAAGGCTGAATTCTTCAAGAAATTTAGAGAAGACCTAATGCTGCTACTTCTCAAACTCTTTAATGAAATTGAAAGGGAAGCAATAGTCCCAAATTCATTCCTGGAAGCGAGCATTATCCTGATACCAAAAATAGATAAGGAAACAACCAAAAGAGAGAACTATGGGCCAATTTCCCTAATGAATAGAGACTTAAAAATCCTCGATAAATATCAGCAAACAGAATGAAGGAAATCATCAAGAAAATTATGCACCGTGACCAGGTAGGATTCATCCTAGGGATGCAGGGATGGTCCAACACATGCAACTCAATAAATGCAGTACATGATAGTAACAAAGGAAGAACAAAAACCATATCATCATCTCAATAGATGCAAAAAAGCATTTGACGAAGTTTGTGATAGAAACCCCACTGAAAGCTGAATAGATGGTCTTTATCTCAATCTGATAAAAGCCATCTATGACAAACCAATAGTCAACATCAACATCAACTAAATTGACAAAAGCTGAAAACTTTCATTCTAAAATCAGGAACAAGACAAGGATGTCCACTGTCTCCACTCTTATTTAACATAGCCCTCATAATTTTAGCTGGAGCAATTAGGCAAGAGAAACAAATAAAAGGAGTAGAGATGGTGTCTTACTTACTTTTTACCCATTGCCGAGACAAAATACCTGAGGGAAGGAAAGGTTTATGTCTTACAGTTTCTCGGGAGTTTCAGTTCACACTTAGTTGTCTCCAAGGCAGCATGGTGTGGGGGGGCTGCCATTCATGGCAGCCACAAGCAGCAAGTGCACTGGCGAGAGAGAGAGGGCGGGTAGAAGCGCAAGAGGAAGACCCACTTTCCCTTACACTGTATGTTGGCTCCACCCCTGCACAGGTGCAGTGCTCACATCACCCATCCTGGTGCTACACACACAACAAATCAGTAACAAGCACCAGACTCAGCCCCATCAAAAATATATATGAGGACTTGGCGGGTACATAGTATATCACCCAATACAAATGGGAACAGAAGAAGTTAAGCTATTGTTATTTGCAGATGACATGATACTATACTTAGAAGACCCCAAAACTCCACCAAAAGACTTCCAGATTTATAAGCAAATTCAGTAACATGGCTGGCTACAAAGTCAACACTCAAAAATCAATAGCCTTCCTGTGCACGAATAACAAACTCACTGAGAGAGAAATCAGGGAAACAATACCTTTTATAATAGCATCCAAAAAAATTGAAATGCCTAGGAATCAATCTACATCTGCATTGAAAACTACAATACTCTGAAAAAGGAGATTGAAGAGGATATTAGAAAATGGAGAGATATCCCATGCTCTTAGGTAGCGAAAAAGGCCATACTTCCAAAACTGATTCAATGCAATCCCAATCAAATTCCAATAGCATATCTCACAGAATTAGAGAAAACAATCCTAAAATTCATCTGGAACCAGAAGAGACCTAGAATAGCAAAGGCAATGCTGGACAACAAAGACAAGACAGGGGGTATCACAATCCCTGACTTGAAATAATACTATAAAGTTGCCATGATATCAACTGCAATACTGGCGAAGAAACTGACCTGAGAATCAATGGAACACATTAAATGATGCAGAAACAACTCCAAACACACTCAGCCACCTTACCTTTGACAAAGGGCCCAAAAACCTTCATTCACTAGAAGAAAACCTCTTCAATAAATGATGCTGGCTTTCCACATCCCAAAGATTATATCTAGGTCCATATCTCTCAAAATGCACTAAAGTGAAAAAAAAATTTTTTTTTGAGGTACTGGGGATTGAATGCACAACCTTGCACCTGCCAGAAGGTGGTTAAGCCACTGAGCCAAACTCCCAGCCCTGGTTTTTTGAGGCAGGGTCGCACTATGTAGTTCAGGCTGGCCTTGTGCTTGCGCTGTAGCCCAAGCCAGCCTCAACTCACAACACTCCACCTACCTCAGCCTCCTGAGTGCTAGGATTAAAGGCGTGTGCCACCATGCCCAGCTGCACTAAAGTAAAATTGAAATGGATCAAAAGCCTAAATATTAAAACAGAAACACTAAATCTGCTGGAACATAGTATGGGCAGAACTCTTGAGGGCATAGATATAGTCAAAGACTTTATGAACAAAACCCCAATCACACAGGAAATATTACGAAGTAGCAACAACTGGGATATCTTATTAAAAAGCCGGGCGTGGTGGCGCATGCCTTTAATCCCAGCACTCGGGAGGCTGAAGTAGGCGGAGCATTGTGAGTTCGAGACCGGCTTGGGCTACAATGCGAGCGCAAGGCCGGCCTGAGCTACATAGTGCGACCCTGCCTCAAAAAACCAGGGCCAGGAGTTTGGCTCAGTGGCTTAAGCGCCTGCCCTGGCAGGCGCAAGGCTGTGAGTTCAATCCCCGGTGCTGCCAAAAAAAAAAAAAAAAAAAAAAAGAAACCACCCATGAAGTGAAGAGACAACCCACAGAGTGGGAAAAAAATTTTTTCCATCTGTTCCCCAGACAAAGAACTAATATCTAGAATATAAAAAGAACTCAAAACAATCAGGCCCTCCCTCAGATTTAAAGACCCAATCCAAAAATGGGCATCTGAAATGAATAGACACTTCTCAGAAGAGGTAGAAACAGCAAATAAACATATGAAAAATGGTCAACATCACTAGTCATTTGAGAGATGCAAGTTAAAACAACAGTGAGATTCCATCTCAACCCAGAAAGAGTGGCTATCATCAAGAAATAAACCAGTAACAAATGCTAACTGGGCTGTGGGAAAAAGGAACTCTTATCCACTGCTGGTGGGAGTATACACTGATGCAACCACTGTGGAAATCAGTGTGAAGGTTCCTCAAGAAACTAAAACTAGAGGTTCCATTTGACCCAGCTATTCCCCTTCTTGGTATCTTCCCGAAATAGTTAAAAGCTAGTACCACAGCAATATATGCACATCCGTATTTACAGCAACCCAGTTTGTAATAGCTAAATCTTGGAAACAACCCAAATGCCCATCAACCAAAGCATGGATAAAGGAGATATGGTTTTTTTTATACAGTGGATTACTACTCTTCCATGAAGCAGAATAAGCTTGAGACATTTCTAGATAAATGGACACACCTTGAGATCACACTATTAGGTGAAATAAATTGGACACTTATATTTAAATACTGCATAGTTTCTCTGGTATGAGAAAATGAAAGTGTAAATAAGGACCAACACGTATAATAAATATTGGGAAATGGGAATAAAATCTTCAAATGAGAAGGGGACAAGAGAGGAGGAGGGGAAGAGGAAGGAAGGGACGAGAGAAAAATAGAAGGAAAATGATGAAAACAAAGTTTTTGTAAATAAAGAGGGGAAAGGGATTGGGGAACAAAGAATCAAGATATAGCATATATAAAAAATTAAATT
>RJWM01008214.1:0-73113 GCA_004363535.1 Dasyprocta punctata | reverse complement strand
ACAGTAGAGTGTGAGAATTTAGTTTGACACTGGCTTTTACGTAATCCATTTTTTGAAGACCAGGATATATGAATGGTTTTGTATCTTGGTCATGGGACCCCAATGCTGCTCTTGTCCATCTAAAAGGCCAGTGAAGGGTGAAAAGAGCATGGGAAGTCATGAATGGGAAATGTGTGGTCCATTTTAGTTAACAAATATTTAGTAACGTGTAGTCATAAAATGTGTAGAAGTGGCTCATCTTGCTTTTATTCAAAATCTGTCAATAGACGTCTAAGAATCTCAGTCTTAAATTATGAAACACGCATGTATAATTATTGGTTGAAAACAGATGATGTAAAACTAAGTCAGACTATTGGAATTATTTATATACTAATTAACATAGTAAAATTTAAAAAGAAAAGTTTTATACTAACCTGGATACATCCAAACACAGTTAAAGGACTGAAATGTAAAACCGAGAAAATCACTCTTATTTTAAGAAAGCAGAGATAGAAATAAACTCAGTGTGGTAAAATTAAATTTCTAAGAAGAGCACAGGGAGGTATTTGAGGAAGCATAAAATTTAAAGTTATAATGGCTAAAATTCTTGAGAATTTAAGAGTCAAATTTACTGAATTAACATAATAAAACAAGCAGAATAAAAATGAAATATAATTCACTGCATTCTAATGAAGTTACTTCACAGCAAGAAGAGACAGAAAAGCTCTAAACTGCCAGTGAAAAACAATGCTTACTAACAAAAGATTAATAGTTTAAAACTGTTAAGAAAGAATTAATTCCAACGTGGAATTGTCTAACCAGCTTATCTTTTATTCAAAAAGAGGAAGTAAGATAAATATATGCATAAGCAAAACATGATAGAGTTTAAAAGCTGTGTGACGACTAGAGGAAAAAATAATTAAAACACACACTTTGACAATAAATAAAACTGAATCCAAAAGAAAAGAGTGGACATCACAAAGGAAGAGCAGAAAAACTGACATATTCATATTTTTAAGCACAAATTAAGCTTAAGTGGAGAGAAGATGGAGGAAGGAGCATGGTGTAGCAGGTGAAATATGTTTCTGTTTTGGATTTGAAATTTGTTGGAAAACACAGCAAGTTAAAACCTTTGTTTGACATTTAAGAGTGTTCAATGAGTTTAGAAAGAGAATGTGTAATTTATTAAGTAATGAGTGAAAGGAGATATCTGCTTAGGAATGCCTAGCCAGGGGCGTACCCCTTAGGATACAAGCAAGTTTTCTGTTTAGTGTTTCTCATACGGGTGATTTAATGATTTTATCTATAGGTTATAAATGAAATCTGTTCAGTGTTCAATTCCACCATGTAGCAAATGGATTTATACTCTCCATGAAAATTAAATATTTAAAAAGTAACTTTAAAATGCTCAATTATTTAAAAGACAATCAGTATATATTTTTACAAATGTACTTCTGTGTTTGAGTATCCTGTGTTCACTTTAGCTGTATCTAAGTGTACTCTCTAAATCCATGAATTACAAGCCATTGATCAAAAACCTGCACATTTCTACAGAGAAGGTAGTAATAGTTCCAGAGATGCTGTTGGAAACGTTGTTTCTCACAATACACAGGTGCGCCTGCATCAGTACACACACACACACACACACACACACACACTTCATGTTTTTCCTTTTACATTCTGTAATATGGCATAGATAACTTTGGATTATCTTTCTGTTCTCTAAGTCTTTTCACATTCCTTCGGAGTCAAAATGTTTGTACACGAAGCATCATATCTAAATTTTTAAGAGAACTGAATTATCCTATTTCCTGTCTCCTTTGCCTTACGCTGTATATTCAGAATTGTCAGAAATTGTTTTCTTTCTATTCATAACTGTAACAAAGAACTTGTCTGTGTCTTCTCTTCTGTTTCTGTTAATCGAAACTCTATAAATTACAGAAAAGTAACTGTCGTGTCTTTTTCAAAATCAGATTTTATCAGTACATTTTAGTTATGCATAATGATCACATTCATCATAGAGAATTTGTACATGATGTAAGTTTAGTCTTTTTTCCCATTCCCCTACCCTCCCTTCAACTCTTCCTCCTCTCTTCATTTTCAAAAGCTTGCTTTCCATTTTTCCTTCTTTTCTCATTTTTTCTTTTTACTTTTCTCTGATTTCCTTTCCCTTTCCCCCCTCCCTTGTTTTCCTTCCCATTTGAATATTTTCTTTGGGATTTCATTAAATTACTGATGTAAATAAACCCACTGTGTGCATTTTCCCTTATGGAAAATTATAAAGACAGTGATATTATCAAAGTATAATGAGAAATTATAAAAACATTGATATTATCAAAGTATAATCTGAAAGCACTGTTACTTTTTTAAAAGACAGGGAATTGAGGCATTTCATGGAGAAACTGTGAAATCGGTTAGCATCTTCCTAAGTGACCACCTAGCCACATAAATTATTTAGACCACAATCTTGACTTTTACAGCTAAACAAACTCTGTGAGCACTCATTCTCTCTTTCATGTCAGTGCCTTGGATTTATGATCTCTTTATCCTAGAATAAAGGAGCTTTTTAAGTTGACCAGGAATTGAAAGATCTCTGCTTGTATTAATTATTAGAAATAAGCAAATCGAGGAAGAATGAAAACTCTTTGAAAATTCTTTATCGAGTATTTTTCAACAGATGTATGTCTCATTCATTTTTAATTTCAAGTATGAGAGAAATGTTGATATTTCATTAAATACTTATTTTCAATAAATTACTTATTAAAATGTTTACAAATATAAACATGACTTTATGCTGGGGTTGCTGTTGTTGTTGTCTTTTTGAGACAGGGTTTCACTATACAGTTCAGGCTGGCTTGGAACTTGCAGCAATCCTCCTGCCTCAGGCTGGTGAGCGCTGGGATTACATTTATGCGCCCCTACGCTCAGCAAACATGACCTTATTAACATAATATTAACTTAATAGATTATAATTTCCATTGAAAATATTGCACTGTCATATATATTTAATACTGTCTTCCTTTATAGTAATGGGATTTTATAAACAGGCAAGAAATAAGTCATCGTGAATTTGTCCTATGATTATATGTAAATATTTATAATTAAGATATCAAAAGTTGTATCCTTTAATTTCTGGTAAAGGAAAACATAGGATAAATTGAAACACTATATTTATTAAAGGTTGATAAATGTATTTTAGAAATCACTTACTGAATATGGACAACCCAATAACACATTTATTCAGCATTTTTATAGTAATGTAACTATTTGGTGGATTTAAAGTATTCTGTTGCTAAATGTAAATTTGTCTTGCCTTTTTTGTTTTTGTGTCAGTATTGTTTCGTGGATTGTTATTTATGAGGATTTCATCTTCAACTGCTGTCACTTTCGCTGCTTTAATTATCCTAAACTTGGTCGGCAGGAACACTTTCCCACTGACTTTTCTGTCCTTTTGACAATTTTCACCATTGGATGTCTTTGAATTCTTGTTTTCTTGCACAACAAAACTTGCAGGCTCATGTTGTGTTCTCTCTGCTCTAATCTTGGAATGTATCCAAGAGTCCTTGTTTATTTTAGCAGAGTATGTAGAGAACAATGTCCCAGTGTTACAGTTTTAGTAGTACTAATTATTAGTGAAGTGTTTGGACTCAGGGTCTTAAAAATCATTAAGTCTGTATTTCCATGTCTAAAGCAAACAGGACAGAATTTTTTCTTGAATTCTTTAGTTTTATACTTTTAGTTCTTTTTCTTAACAGGAGCAGTCTTATTCACTGCCAATACTGGTCATTTATTTGTCTTGGCATGCAGTTTGAATATAAATCTTACAAAATTGCAATTCCATTTTTTAATCTAACCAATTATTTTACTTCCAGTAAAGATTTCTTTGCAACTCTCTTTACCTTTAGGGAATATTTTAGGAAAAATTATGCAAGATAATGTGAAAAAGTCATGTGATTTTTTTACAGTGTTGATTGTTTTAATTTGATTGTTAAATTTAACTCAAATCACTCCAACATCACTCATCCATCCTCCATTTTCCCTTATCAACATCTCTGATATTATCTTGGCAATATCCATCATGATGAATCTTAATTATGTTTTTTATTCTTCTATGACTCTGTTAAGTCTTATTGAAGGAATAATGTAACCAGCATGGAAAAGCTCAGCGTGCATGTATGTGGTTGAACCAAACTAATCTTTAACCTGTATTTTATAACTCATTTTTCTCATCCAAGTCAGAGTTCTGATTATATTTTTCAAGATTCTTTCCTACATTTTCTTCTTCATGGCACCAATGAACTTCCATTTTATAGCAATATCTGTGTTTTGCTTTTAAAGTAAGGCCTACTGTGTGATTAATCTTTA
Source organism: Dasyprocta punctata (assembly GCA_004363535.1). Classification (NCBI taxonomy): domain Eukaryota; kingdom Metazoa; phylum Chordata; class Mammalia; order Rodentia; family Dasyproctidae; genus Dasyprocta; species Dasyprocta punctata. The sequence continues at coordinate 68,769 of RJWM01008214.1, read as the reverse complement.
GCATTTGGAGATTTGAATTTTTTTCAAATTAATTCTCTGTCCTGAATAGTTAGAGATTATCTGAAGTTCAATGATAAAACTAAAGAGCTAGTTGGAAACTCCTGAGTCATCCAATGAGTTCCTTCTTGGTGACTAGAGGACTGAAGTACCATAATGCATCTTCCACGTAGGGGGAGTGTTCCAGCTTTCCCTGAACAACCACCATGTTCAACAACATTAGCTTTCTGAAATTTTAGATTTTACTTCTCAATTTTTGGCATGTATATATGTCTTTCTAAGGCATTATAAATACTTTTTCACTTGTTGTCTTAATTACTTTTCTCATTGCTGAGACAAACTACCAGATGCCCAAAGTTAAGGGAGGAAAGGTTTATTTATCTAACAGTTTGTAGAGATTTCAGTCCACAATCAGCTGACTCCAAGGCAGTGTGGCACATGGCAGCGGGCCAACAGTTCGTGGCAGGGGAATACTGCAAGTATAACAGCAGAGAGCCACGCCTCTTTCTGTCCCTTATATTGTATCCAGTCTACTGGGACTAAGGTAGTGCCAATCCAATAAGTGGACTGATCTAGCAATCACGCATCCTTAACCCTAGCACACTTCATACCAGCACAACCAATCAATCATGCACTCTAGATTCACCCACCTTCACAGGAACCCCTGTGACCACATGAGGCTTTTTGGGGGACATCTAGACTCATATCATAGCACTTGTGTTTTTCAGTTCTGATTAACACATTATCAAAAAATATAGAGGACCACAGTCATGTTCTTGGAATGTGTAGATAATTGTGTTCCAGTTGGTGTTCTACTGTATTTGCTAGAAAGTTAGTATAACTTGTGGACAAGACCATGAATGCTTGCCACTGTATATTCCAAGAAAACTAAACTTCAAAGTCTTCTGCCTTATAGATTAAAAAAAAAAAGCCTTGACTACTTAATAGCAGCTATTGTTAGAGACTGCTCCAATCTGTTCTAATAAAGATATATTTCTCCCTGTAGCCAAGATTGGGCTGCTACTTTGGTCATTATCGTAGTCTACTCTAATCACCCTAATTCATCTGCTCTTTTGCAGACCATACTGGCAAATGAATAAATTGATATGATGGCCTCATCAACGTGATCTTGGCATTAAACTCTGTCACTCTACTAGAGGTTCAGAATTGCTTCTGCTTTTTTTTTTTTTTATTCTTGGTAGAGGACAGGATTGGTTCATGATATTTCACTCAGAATTTTTTGCAGTTATAGCCTTTTCCAAGGTCAGAAAATATAAAGTTTCGGGCATCTGCTAAGCATATATGTTTTGCCCAGGCAGTCTGAGTCTGGGAAAATGACCACAGAGTAGATTCATGGACACTGAACCTATCATGAGCTGAATTTATGCCATGATTCCATTTCCCATCTAATCCCTCTCTGCTATGTTGCTAATAGGAGAGCTATGATCTGTATCTGGAGCCACCTGTATTTGGTATGAGACTCAGCTAAGATTCTGCACCAGATGTCCTCAGGCATTCTCAGTATTCCCCTCCTTGCAGTATACTAGTACTCAAGGCCTGTTACTTGTGCAAGATAACTTAGTTCACTTTAAAGAAACTTTGAGGGAAATATTAAATGTTTATGTCACAATGTTACATAGCCCTTACATGCATGATATTTGGGCAAAGGGAGATTATTGCTTTTTAGAAAGAGTGTAAGCCACTCTTCATGCTCAGAGGATTAAATGTAACATGATTCAAGGTATAATCTACTTCCCTATAACCCTTCCCCAAGTCTCAATGATTCACAGTCCTTGAACTTAGCCTACACAAATTGCTGATGCTGTGGACTAAGATTTCACTGTAATTTTATTACTGTGAGAATAGTTTTGAGCTTGAATTTCTACATCATCTACCTTCCTGTTGCAGATTGTACAGGTCCCATTTTAGGTACCATAGCTTGTCCTCATTTCACTGTTGTCTGGGGGATGTCAGCCACTTGTTTCCTTCATTAACCATTCAGTTCTAAAGCCTTTTAGGTCACCATAATTTCTGTTTCTCCTAAAGTCCTGGAGCTATTGTCTAGCCCAGTGCTTCACCTTTTAACTCTGTCTAGTATTCCTTCTACTAGTCTGCCAATAGTACCATCATCCGAAGTGCCATCAGCTATGGGATTCCTGTTGCAATCTTACTGGTTTATTCTCCAACTTTCTAACTCTATTCTGAGGATTTTTTTGTTTCAGTACCATTTCTAGTCTCAAGTATCTTAGAATGGGTCTCCCCCAAATCTTATTCTAAGAAAAGAATTTGAGTACAGTAATTTACTTGAGAAGTTCAGAAACCATTGGTAGGGATTAAGGAAGTGATTCAAAGAAGGACAAGCAGCTAAGGTGTAACTCAAAGTGAAATTATTTGAAGCTAATTTCATAGGGAAATTTTGGAGGGGAGTTGATTGAGTGGGTCCCTTCCCCTCCTACAAATATAATTCTGTCTCCATACATTTCCAAGTTACATTACATATGTAATCTAGATGTAAGATGGGGCCCAAGCTACAATACTAATTAATATATTTGCATATTTTGTTCATTATCTAGGAAGAAAAGTGGCACTTTTGACTCTTATTTCTTCACTGCATTAAGCCTATTTATCAATACTAATTTTTAGTGGACACATCAAGCAAAGCCTCATGCCTTGGATTTGTTTGTATTAAAACAATATTCTTGCTAAATTTACTTTCAGTGTGTTTTACGCAACACTGACAAAAGTACTTTTAATCGATAATTTTGTAATATTTGTAGGTGAATTCAATTGAAGGTGGCTCTCCGTTATTTCCTGATATGTATGTTTCCATACTCCATATTTTGTGGATTTTTTTTTTCACATTGTGAATTTTTGTTAACTGATGTCCATTAAAATTAAGGTCAGAAAATGTGTGGGCATATGGGTTTGTGTGTTTTATCTAAAATATAAAGTTGCTTACTTCATAATATCTCTTTCCTTAGGTTAATTCTTTTACTTCTCACAAAATAGGATAGGTCAACTAAATTGGATTATGCAGGATAAAAGGCTCAAAGGATAAGGCTGAACAGATTTGCTGCAATACCATTACATTTGGCAGCATAATTTAACAAAAGAGCTTTTTAAGCCATTCAGATATTGTTTTAAATCCCAGTGACATTACTTAAACTCTGAGCCTCCATTTATTAAGCTGCAAAATTGAAAAGCTTTTGACTGTATTTGTAAGTTGTTGTAGAATGAAATGAGATTGTCAACATTTTCATATTTAACTAATTCTTTACTTAGCTTCATGTTGTTTCAAGTGCTTTCTCAAGCATTCCTGTTTTCTCATTTATTGAATAAAAAATTTTCAATGAATGAGTGAATGAATAAATGAATAAACTATATGTCATTTACCAGCAAGACTCTCAGAAATCATCAAAAGAATTTATAGGTCAGAAAAAACATGTAAAATGCATGCTTAACCTCAAGTATTATTTTCCTTAATATTGGAACTGCTCACATAAATTAAAACCTACAAATAAATATACCATTAGGAAAGTGAGCAAATGATACAAAAAGATAATTTATAGAAGAATAATTGGGTACTAACAATAAACACATGGGAATATATTCCTAAAACTTGTAACTATTTATATATTTCCCATAGTACATAATTATCCATATATTTATCTCATAGAATATGCTTATTCATAAGTTATTCCTGTAATTTACAAATTACTGAAAGGAAATTTATAAAACCTTAATATTCACCAATTTCTATTGATGGCCCCTTTAAACTATCCAATATCATGGGCTGAATTGAATCACAAGGCTCAATTAAATCAGTGTAACAACTGCAAGGCAGAATTGGCAGAGTTAAAGGTTCTGTGTTGACTCATCATTATGTGTGTGAGTATATGAAAGCAAGGGAGACAGAGAGAGAGGTTTGAAGATGATACAGTACTGCTGGCCTTTGAAAGTGAGATTGTGGTACTATAAAATCCTTTTTAAACTTCCAACCTCCAGAACTATAAGGTAGAATGACTGTGTTGCTTTATGTTGCTGAGTGTATAGTAATTTGTAACAGCAGCATTAGGATTGTAAGACAGGCATACTCGTTTTCCAGTCCTTTACAAAGAAAGCTAACAGGTGGTTTAAAGGGCTCTGGGACTGTAGCAAATAAGGAGCTTTCTACAGTATTGGAGTGATGTGCTCATGCATGATTTAGGTGAGGATGGAACTATGACCAACGCTACCAGTGTGATTATCAGCACATAGATAGGGACTTCAGTTCTAGATCTCTTTTGGATTATTATCATCTTCATAGTGACAAAACAAATCCATTGCAAAGAAAGAAAACATGTGAAGGTAATTAAATTTCCATTTTCTTTCCTGTCAAGAATCAACAGTAGATACGCATTTTTAAAAAATTCTACAACCTATTCTAAAGCAGGTCGCGATACGGTTTTGGTCAAAAAAAAGATTTCCCAAGGTGACATTGTGCTATTCTTACTTTCTCGTAATCTGTGTCATACGGTATCAAATGTGTTCATTGCACAAGTCAAAATCAGAGTAGTTTTTCTGACTGCTAAAGTTCAGTCTTCACTCTAAGAATCAAGTTGTTTGTTTTTCTTTACCATCTAGTGTAACTCAGAGTAATCACGGAACATCTTCGAGATCAGACATGCCTTGGTAATTTGGTTCAGAAACACAACTAAAAAAAGGTGCTGTTTGAATTTTTCCACAGGAAGTCTAATTTTACTATGACAACAGCAGCAGTCAGAAGACTTGCGTCCTGTAAATGGCTACCATAAACTTCAGCAAATGTTTGAGGAACAGAAAAGACAACGCACACAGAAGTTACAATGAAACACTACAACGTACTGTCATGTAGAAGGAAGTTATTAAAACTGTTAAGAAAGATAAAATCTATTTTAATGTAAAATAAATGTTAAATTTTTTCCCATAAAACATATGACCTAATTGCAAAGTATTATTTTTAGGAATGATTAGGTCGTATATTTTAACAAATATATGTGGTATGTAGGATCATATCATGCCTTTTAATAAGTTAATTACTACTATCTTTATGCAATTAAGTATCTCTAGAAGAGTTAAAACAGTACATTTATAGTGTCCATTAAAATCATTTATTTTCATCTTCAGCTTTTATTGTCTCAGGAATGAGTTCAACTCCACTCAGGTAAGCCTCAAAGTAGACAGCTCAAATATCTTTTATTTATGTCTTAAGCAAGATGATTTCATTCCACCATGTTATATGTACAGACCCTGAGTAAAAGCAGGACAATTGTTCTTCAAATGTCTCTTTTGTATTCCTAAGGCTTTTACCAAGTCAAGGGGACATTACAGACACACTCAGACCAGATTGTCTCAGTATTATCTGATGGACGCTTGAACTGGCCCAACTGGTATTATACTGGAATTTGCTTTCCTGCTGCATGCTTTTCATATAATGCAATGAAACAAGCTATTAATGTCACTGTGTATGCAGTTTAATTTATAAAACATGTTCCCTGAGATAACCGGACAGGGAACAGTGCTATGGAGTGTGACAGTCCATTTGGGAGAGGCAAGGCACTGTGGAGAGGCAAAGTGCTGGCACTGAGCACTGAGTATTTTCTGAAGAACTATTGTCCAGCTTACCAGCACTGACCTCCCAGCTGGTACTGTTATTAAGTATGCACTCTTCATGAACTGTCCTGGAGGAGAGCAGTGGTTGAGTGTGTATCCTTGTCCAATTCTGCCAATGGGCACAGTTGAGCAGCAGCTCGCCTTGTGGCCGTGGGAGCAGACCTCGCCTTGTTAGCATCCATTAATCCTATTCTCTCCTGTCAGCACATGTTATGACTCCTAAAAACCATATCTTTCACAAGCTATCTCCAAGTATTTTGTTCTTTTGTCTCTTGGCAACTGTATTAGACACTGTCCAGGCACTGGAAGAATATTAGACACCTGAAAGTTAAGGAATGAGAGATTTATCTAGGCTCAAGTTTCAGAGAGTTTAGTCCATGCCTGGTTGATTCCAAGACAGAAACCTCATGACAGAGAGGTGTGGTGGGTAGAATACTACTCACCCCTGTGGCAGCAACGAAGCAGAGAGACAAGAAAGAAGCCAGGGACAAGGTCGCATTCCCGGTGTGACCCACCTTCACCTGTGCACTGACTCTTAACAGCACATTCAGCTACTGAACACATCAGTGGGTGAAGCCAGTGATGAGTGTACGACACCCCCCCAACCCGATCACCTTCCAAACACGTGAAACTCTGGGGGGGGGTCATTTTGAAACTAAGCCATCACAGCCACTTAGTTCACTGTCCCAACATAGCTGGGCTGTGGACTTGCAGCCGCAGAATATACCTCTGTAAAGTTCTCTTTCCTGTATGTAGCTGGAAAGGATATTGCTTAACATTTTGCAACACGGAGAAACTATTTACGAAGCAAATACTACTGAGAGGGGAAGAAGGAAGTAAAACCTCAAGATTCTGAGTGTAATTACAGGTTTAAGAAATGTAGTGATCCCTTTGTTTAAATTCAGTATTTGTCTTCCTTCAGCTTCAACTTTTATCTGTGCAATGTTCTTGGCAGACGGCACTGTCTCCTGAAAGCAGACAAACACAGAGGGATGTCCCTTGAGTCATGGTGAAAACGAGGGGCTTGGGTGTCCCTGCGAGGTAAATGTCTCTGGGCTCTTTGTGAGGGCAAGTGCTGTCCCAGCACAGAGGAGAGCGCAGCGCTGGGGAAATGATGCCCACGGTGAGCAGGAAGAGGACCACGAAAGTAGAAAGGCTATCAAGAAACTGTTCAGTGTGGCGCCAGTGACCTCTCTGTGTCTCCCTTCTATCAGCTTCTTCTACACACAGTCCTGTCCAGTGACTGCAGTCACCTTGTTCTGCTTTATGCAGCTTTTGAGAGACATCAAACATTCTGGTTTTGTCATAGGAGCCTGAAGCTATAAAAACATAGAAGAGGCATGAAGTCTCTTAAGATTTTAACCTTTTTTTTAATTTATAATTTTACTACTTCTACCTTCAGGCTGTTTGTGGTAAGGTTGTGACCAACTCCTTCAGTGTCCTCCACCACTTCTAATTGGGACAGAAGAAAGTATTTCTGTTTCTTCTTTACTTTCATCCCTGGAATTTGCTCCCCTGTCAATAGCTATAGAGTACCCCAGTTTATTCTTTTTATAGTGAAATATGAACATTGTAGTATATACCTGTACTCTGGACTGTATAAATTTTGTGAGGCAAAGTCTAGCATCTGGTTCATCACTTCAATACAAATTCTGAACATGAATAGGTGCTTGTTTGAAAAAAACAGAATTGAATACTACCTGTTATTTGTTTCTTTGTGCTCTTACCAAAACTAAATTTGGAAACTATGAATACTGATGACATTTAAAAATTTCATCTTTTCTAGATTGGAAAGGTAAATATTATTTCTGAAATCATGGCCCAAAATAAGGATAGTAAATCCAAGACTTAAGTCCACATCATTGAATGGAACCATTCAGTATTGTTCTTCCAAACGATATAGTTATGGCAAATAGCTGTGCAACCAAGGTAATTTAATTTTTAATTTAAACAGTGGAAATATGACTAAGTGTAAAAATAAATAAAGTTATTTATTAGAAGAAACTTGGGATGATTCACAGGTTTAAGACTGTTAGGAAGTTCACTAAGACTCAAGAAGAAATTCAGAGTTTCGAACACTGAGATCCACGTAAGAGTCTGCTGCTGCCACCACAGACATTGGGTTCCGATAACACTTGCATACTCTCATCTCCACTGTATGCTCTACAAAGTAATTAGAAACTTGCTTCTCCTTTAAATCATTCCTTTAATACTCAAACTTCAAATGAAATTGTCAAAAGAGCAGGCAATAAAAGGAAAGGTAGACAAATGGGACTGCAAAAAGCTCAAAAGCTTCCGTACAGCAACAAAAACTGTCAGCAGGATGAACAGATACCTCACGGGATGAGAGAAAGTATGTTGAAACCACACATTTAATAAAATATTAATATCCAGCAAATATAAGGAACTCAAAGAACTCAGTAGCAGGAATACAACCTGAGTAAAATTTGCAATGATAGACACTTTTCCAAATAACACATACAAGTAGGCAAGAGATGTATGAAAAATGATCAACACAATTAATTATTAGTGAAATGCTAATGAAAAATGAAATAAGCTGTTATCTCACACAAGTTAGCATGGTTATTATCGAAAATCCAAAATTTACTGCTGGGGATGGTGTGGGGAAAAATGAGCCTTTGGGTAATGTTTTTGGGAATAAATTTGTATAGTCATAATGGAGAACACTACAGAATTTCCTCAAATTTTTTAAACAAATCTACTTTATGATCTCGAGTTACCTTGTTTGGCTATACATCCCAAAGGAAATGAAATCAACTTATAAAGATATCTACACTTCTATCTTTATTGCAACATTATTCACAATAACCAATATGTGAAAAAATAAAAAATAAGTATTCACTGATGAAAAGTTGACAGTAGAAACATGATCACATATACCCAAATACATACAGACGGACTAATTTTTAGGCTTATAAAAGAAGTCTGGTCATTCACAGTAAAATAGATGAGGGAACATTATGCTAAGTGGGGTAAACCAAACACAGAAGGGAAAATACATTATCAGGTCACTTATCTATGGGCTTTCTGAGTCAGACTCCTAGCAGCAGAAGATACAATAGCATTTCTTGAAGGCTAGTTTAGAGACAATTATGTTGATCTGGGACACAAATTTCAGTTATTCAGGATGACTAGTTCCTAGAGGTCAAATGTACAGCATAGTGCCATAGTTAAGAATACTGGGTTATACACTTGAAATTTGATGCAAGGTAGATCTTAAATAGTCTTATAACACACACAGACACAACTATGTGAAATTAGAGCTTGATAGTGGTAATTATTTCCTAATACATTTGTACTGTAAAACACACTATGCATCTTAAACATATACAATTTCTATTGTGTATTTTATCTCAATAAAGCTGTAAAAAGTTTATTTCTTTTCTAATGGTATGCTCGAATAACAAAACAATTTTACTGTCAGTTGGTTTGGAAAGAAAATAAGTACTCTGTTAATTTAAAGGGAGAAAAATACAGGAAAGGGACTAAGGTCTGGTACTGAATATGCCCACAGTTTACTGTGTTAGCAATCTCTACATTTCTTACCCATTTGAAAAGCAACTGTGTTACTAAAATATATTTCCATCATTGAGACTTTACTATTTTAGCCTTTTATCACATCTAAATTTCAAAATATGCAGAGGAGAGACAGAAATATGGGCAAGTGTTGAGAGCATATTTTTCATTGTGTTTCCAAATACAGTAGAATGTACCTTTATATATTCAAGAGACTTATTTACAATTTGCTTTAGTCATGAAAGTTATGAAAACTTTCTGTATCCACCATTCTTACATGCCATATATAGCACACATATGTTTGCTAGTAAAAAGGAAAAATACTGTTCAAAATTTATAAGACTATTTTTTTAAAAAAACTGCTTAACTTACAATGGAAAAGAATGCTATTTTTCACATTCAGATTTTTTGAAATTTCATTTGAATGATTTTAATTTATTCATAAAGTATAGAAATTATATATATATATATATGTATGGGAAAGCATAACATGTTTCAATACATACACACATTACATAATGAGTAAAACATAATATATTGTAGTCCCGTTTGCTTATTTTTGTTTTTGTTTGCTGTGCTTTTGGGGTAGTGTTCAAAATTTTTCTGGCCTACTTCAGTGTTTTGAAGATTTCACCTGTATTTACTTTTAATAGTTTAGCTGACTTGCATAACTGATAAGAGATTGGAAGCTAATTTCATTTTTCTACATGTAGATGTTCAATGTTCCCAGCACTAATTATTGAAGTCTCTTCCTTCTCAAGTTTAACTATTTCACAACATAATCATTAATAATATTTCAAGTATGTTCACTGGGAAAAATGAGTTTAGTGAGGGAAATGAAAAAATGTCAATGACTTTTGTGAAACAAAGAGGAGAAAGCATTTTCCATGTACAGCAGAAATGAATAGAGAATCAGACAGGAACTAACATTGGACAAAAGAAAATAAAAATGTGCATCATTGGAACTATGATTCACTGGACATATGAAATAAAGTATAGCAAAGAGAGGATGGAAAGATGTATAATGAGCAGAAAAAAATTCCTGTTTTAGCCACTAGGAGTCACAGTAGACCCAGATCCATTATTTGTTGAAGGAGATAGAGGCAAAGGTGAAAAATTAATAGTTCAGAGAAATTCAGGGTTACCACAATCTAGAGGGTTTTCCAAAGCCAATATACATCAATGGGGTGCTTGTGTTACCTAACCTTTATAATTACCTTCAACGTTGTTTTCTGAACACAAATAATAACCATTAAAGAATTTCCCACAAAACGAAGTAAGAAAAATATTAGCAAAACAATGCATTAAGACAATTTTATGCTAGAATATCACAAAAATGCTAGTAAGTGTCCTCATGGAACAAGTTAAAGCTTGTTGCCTTTTTCTGTTCTTGTCACTTCGTGTAAATGGAAAACAAAACATTTAAGATAAATATTAGTTTCCTGAAAAAGATAACAGCATGAAACAATTCCATAGAGCTTTATGTTCGAAAATCTTGACTACACATAGATCTAGAGATATTTTGATTCTGTTCATTCTAGGAAAAGCATCTTTGAGAGATTGCCTTAACGAGAGATACTAAATAACCAAATTTTTAGAGTTCTTTTTTTTTTTTAGAGTTATTTTCATAGAGGTGACCGTAGCCTTCAAGGCAAATTGATATATCTTTTTAAAACACAGCATTTGGGACAACTCAGCCATGGCACGGCCCACATGCTGGATCGCAGCCTTCCCTAACTCTCTGTGACAGAGTGTCCTGTCACGCACAACCTGCACAAGGGCACGTGGCTTCTGTGTGGGAGCCCATGGAGGATTCCCAGAAAAACAGTGCTTCCCCATAAAATCATGCTAATCCATTTATTTATAAATATGGGAAGGTGACCACATGATTCATTTAATCATAGCATAATAGCACTTGTTAACGGTTTCAACATTCAGGTGTCATTTTATGCAGATACAATAATAGCTTTCCCTTTAAAGCAATTTTTTGTACCAAGTATTGCAGTAAGCACCACACACCACACTTGCACACGCGTGCACACACACACACACACACACACACGCACACAACCTATTTCTCAAAAAGACTTTTGAGAATGGCAAGATTTCATAGTCTGCTAAAGGAAATTGTGAATGGTCTTTTCTCCATCAAGGACATAATTATTCTCCCAAAAGATATTTAGAGGAATGCAGAGGTCTTTAGAGATCCACATAACTAATTAAGACCTGATTTGATTCATTTCTAAATTGCTTCTTGAGACATGAATATATACTGTCGTCCCACTCTAACTTGCAAGTCTGTGTATCTGTGTCAGAGAGACTGTCCCAGTTTGTGAATACTTGAAACAAAAGAATTAGAGAACACACACACACACACACACACACACACTTTATCATTATAGATATTTGGCTTTCTTACCTATGGAATCCCTCCACTATACTTACATACAAACAGTAACCATTACCAAAAATAAAGTCATATACCAGCAAACTGTCTTATTGATCTACAACACACACTAATTATAGAGATTTAGACAAAACAGTCATTTCTTCTTGGGCTATTTTCCAGCATGGGTGGAATCATAGCCTACTTCCAATTATCCATTTTCTTCTGCTCAATTCCTACTACCATATTCTTTTATTCTTATTTATTCATTCTTGTGCATTCTTTAGCTCATGTCCTAATGCCGTCCTTGGAGCAATATGGGAAGTGAAAACCATGAAGACTGTCTTGTAGCAACTTCTCAAATTATTTTATTGCTAATTTGAACACATTTTAATGGATGATTATTCTAAAACACAGCAACAGTGAAGAGATTTTGCAACCACAAGTGAAAAGAGAAATACAGTAGGTTATGAACACAGAACACCTGTTCTACTTTAACAGTTACAATGAAATAACTGAAATCTGGAATTTTTCCATTCAGTCTAATCATTCTTTACAAACTAAAATTCTCCATGACACTATGAACAGCACTGAAAATTCTGTCACCTTGAATAAAAAGTGTATTAAAAGTAGAATTCTGATCAAAAAAGTTTCCTTACAGACTTGAAATAGCACTGCTTCACTCCACATTTTTTCAGTCTGGTAAGTCCTAGAAATCAGGTCTGCTTATTTCACAGAAGAAGAAAAACCAATTGCACTATTATCAATGCTGAACTGTGAACTTCCAGAAAGCAGGCTGAATTTTATTCTACCTAATGCAATATCAAAATGCTGCTAGCAACATCCTGATCTCTGGATTTTTATTGTTGGTGATGATGTATGAAGTGGAAAGGACATAGCTAGATTTTCAAATGAGTGGTTAAGCTTGCACTACTGACTACATTATTTTTTTTAATAAAAGGAACTTGGTAACTGAGTGAGTATGATAGAAAAGTCACTGATGAGGAAGAGAACTGAATAGTAAGACGTTTAAGCTTTATGGAGCCACATCTTTGAAGATGCAGTGCTTTAAACTTAAAAAGAGAAAGCAGGTTACACAGGAGCTTTTAAAGGAAGTTACTATTACAGCAGTTTTGAATAAATTCAGTATCTCTTTTAAAGACATTCCCAATGGAAGGTATTTGATATTTTTAAACAAATTAGAAGGGGTATATATTTCTATAATCACATTTTATGGTGAAACACAGTGAGGCTCCAATAATATTAATTTTTCAGTAATAAATCACATACGAAGAAGTAATAGGGAAATAGAAAACCTATGCTTGCCTTTAAAATAATCTGTTGTTTAGATAAGTTTGTAAACAATTGAATTTATGTATAAAAATTATGTAATAAGCAAAATTTGATACTCTGAAACTTTTAGCAACCTCATTGTGAATTCCTAGAGTAAGAGGAAAACCAGACTGTGTGAATGTATTCATTGTGTGGTTTTCACAGAATGTCTTCTTGAGATTAATTTAAATTATGCTGGCATGCTGTCCATAAGATATATTTACATATATCTTGTAATCCTGTTTTAGCATGTTCATATTACCTTTTTTAGGCAACTTTATATTTCAAAAATCATTCTACATATTTAAAAATTATACTTAAATCTTCTCTTAATACATTTATATTTTTCTCTTGCAGCACAATGATTACACACCATCAAGCTTACAAAAGACAACAAAAGCAAAAGTATACCGTTTAAATTATCTTTCATTAATTTACCCTGCAATCTTATGTGATACATCTATTTTAGGTTGGCTATCTCTCCCTGTGGGACTCAGGCCGATGATACACTGCAAGCCTATCATTTTGGCACCAGGGCAAAAGAAATATGGTCAAAGTATTCAATAACTCTTAATGATTCTGTTTGGAAATAGTTTATGCCCATAACTTAGGCTTTATGAGGCAAAACAAGTCACATGGCCAAGTCCAAAATCTATGGAATTCATCCAACGAATGGGTCTACCAAAGAAAATCTTAAACATTTTGTCAATATTGTAGATATCTCTAACATGTAAATCCAATTTTGTAGATTACTACTGGCATCTATGAATCTGTTCCTCACTTTAGGGCCTTATTCCCTTCTCTTTTAGAACTATTCTTGCTCAAGGCATCTGTAGATTCACTTATGTAATGGATACTTTTATATCTTGACATTTTGGATGTCAGAAGCATTCAAGTTTCCCCCTTCTTCTTAAATTTCTCCTTCCTTTTGACAAATTCTCATGTTAGTAGTCCTAATTCTCTTACTTCCCCGCCTCCCAGTGTTGTTCGCAAGCCCTTTCTCTGTCTCTTTTCTGAATTTTACAGTAATTTAAGATTAAGACCTGAGGTCTCTTTTTTGTTCTTTTTTTTCCCAATCTTTCTAGTAGTTCACCTCTAGTTTCCTTCTTTCAACTTCCATCTAAATCCTGTATCTTTTGAATATATATCTTCACACTTGCTCCCTTCTCTGAGGATTATCTACTCATACATATCTGCTAATTCTGAACTATAATGTCTACAAATACAAGACCATTATTGCTCTATATCAAAAGTGTACCTCTTCATATTTCATTGTTTATTTTGTTCATTCATATAGTTTCAGGTGCTTCAAGTCTATGATTAGGTTTTTTTTTTAAAGAGAAAGAAAAATAAAGATAACAATGAAGCAGTGCTTCAAAACAAGTTAGTTGGACAGTTACAATAATTAATGCCTTGCATGTCGTTTTCGTCATAGTAGTTATTCAGAGTACAAGATATAGGCATGATAACTTGTCCAAATAATAATAGCACTAATCTTTCTTTTCAATGAACTAAGAGAAACTAAATGTGTAACTAGCTTAATCATCTTGTGTATATATATATTTTAGTGAAATAAATCAGACCCATATGTGTAAACATCATATTGTCTCACTAATGTGAGAAGCAGAACAAGTAAATAAGATCCAAAATGTACAATAGATATCGTGAATTGGGGAGAAATTGTTCAAAACAAGAGATGGAGGAAGGGAGAAAGGAAGAAAGGGGGAAAAAACAAATGATTAGGTTTTTAAATTTGCTTTCCTTTGTCTTTTAGACCAGTTCATTTCTCCTGATTCTATTAGCAATATACATCTGGAATCCATCCGTGTTACATCATCTGCATTATAGTTACACAAGCTGTCATATTTTTTTTTTCGGCACCAGGGATCGAACTCACAACCTCACACCTGCCAGGGCAAGCACTTAAGCCACTGAGCCAAACTCCTGGCCCTAGTTTTTTGAGGCAGGATCACACTATGTAGCTCAGGCCGGTCTTGAGCTCGTGTTGTAGCCCAAGCCAGCCTCGAACTCACAACGCTCCTCCTACCTCAGCCTCCCGAGTGCTGGGATTAAAGTTGTGCACCACCAAGCCTGGCCACAAGCTGTCATTTTGTCTCTAAGATTGTTGCAGTAGATTTTGAAAAGTCTTCCCCATCTTACACATAAACCTTCCTCCTGTCCATTCTTTATCGTACAGTTGGAGTAACAAAATCACTGCAATGATTTAAACTCTTTCACAGGTTTTTCTTTAGAACAAAATCAAAATGTCTTAAAGTGACCTACATGTCTGTTTCTGATCTGATCTCTCCTTTCTGTCTTATCAATTTCTGAAAAGCCACAGTTGCCCTCTTTCATTTACTCAGGATTACCACTATCTCTTAGAAGATTCTAAGTTTGCTAAGAATCTTTCTCATGTAGGCACTCTTAATAGAATTCTTTAATGTGGCTTTCTGTCCCTAAAGTCTACATCCTTTTGGTTGAGCATGATAATTATTTCCTTACTTTATCCGTCTCTAAAGCCTTAGCCAATATTTATGCCTAATATGTAATTTAGAGGTTGCTTATTGTTATTTCTTATAGTACACTGAATTTTTTGTTTTATAATTTTAAAAATCTTATTTATATCTCCACATATTGACTTGTCCTAGAAATCAGAGATCTATGGCACTATCAAACCCTAACTTTTATGTCTCTTTTCCTTTGCATTCTGGATGTTTGGATGCAGGTGTCTCATCTGAGCAGTCTGGAGCTTGCTCTCAGAACCTTCACTGAGGTCAGTGGGTGATGCTGGAACTGAAGAGAAGGAGGTAAGGAATTTCCATATGGGCTCCTGCCCTGGGCCCTGAAATGAGAAAGGAGTGCTCTTCCAACTTTGTGCCTTTTGAAATCATAGTTTCGATGACCTCAGCAAGCTATTTCTGTTCTGACCCTCGGAAAAGAAAAAACAGTCATGAGATGAATACAAATACAGCTCTTCACCCTCACAGAGTCCTCATTTCAACCACAGACGTCTCCATGTTTTCATTTCCCCTTTAACCCATGTGATACTGGAAATAGTTTTTTAAAATTTACAAATGGTTAAATTAGTTTTGGTTATTTTTGGTTCACAGTTTTACGACATTTCAGTCATTGTATGCAGCCTATTTAATATGTTCTTAATGGAATTCACTGAGGATTTGACCTTCACAGGATATGTAACTTATTCCTGTAAATATTCCTAGGGTATTCTCATTGTCTTTGGCCTTGAAACTACCCATAGTCTCAAGAAGTGAAAGGTAAGTTATCAGACATTTAACTACAAAGCCATGACAGGTAGCATAGAGACAGTTGAGCAAAGCACATAAGCCAGGGTTAAGGATCACTGACTTCATCATTTTTTTATTTTTTTTGTCAGTACCAGGGATCGAACTCACAACTTCATGCCTTCCAAGCAGGCGCCTAAGCCACTGAACCAAACTTCTGGCCCTATTTTTTTTTTTTTTTTTTTTTTGAGGCAGGGTCACACTAGTAGTTCAGGCCGGTCTTGCTCACATTGTAGCTCAAGCTGGCCTCAAACTTGCAACGCTTCACCTACCTCAGCTTCCCAAATGCTGGGATTATAGGTGTGCACCACCACGCCCGGCTACAATTGACTTCATCTTTAACATGTGACGAGCAAGCTAAAATGTAGCTAATCAAAGATGGAAAGTATCACTAGAGTGGAAAATGGCACACAGGAAGCACTAGAGGCCTGAGAAGACGTGCTGTATTTGAGGAACTAAAACAAAATTACTTACAACTGGAATTAGTGAAAAACTTGTGTGATAAAGACTAGTTTAAGGGTTATATTCACATTATGTCTCCTGAGACACTTTAATGAGTGTAAAACAGGTTGGTGAGTTGATCAAATTTTAACTATAGAAAAATAACTTAGATTGAAACTTAGATTGCAAATCAGACAGTAGTTTAACTAAGGCAAATGTAGAGAAAACAAAAGCAAATACATTACAATGCTATTATTGTTGGGAGCCATTGAAGCTGGAAAATGACCCAGACATGACCTTTTCAAAGTAACAAAGAGCACCTGGGTCAGCCACTAGTGAAAAATGCTCCTACAGCCCAGCAAAACAGGAGGCTCCTAAACATTCCAGGCCTGGGTTGCTAGGCAGAGGGGCTGGAATTGACCTCATCCTTCCCTGTGTATAAATAAACCTGCAACATTGGTTGAGCAGTTCCTTTCCTCCCATCAGGAGGATAAGGGCTCCACCTGACTCCAGCTTTGTCTCTGTCTTTATTTTCTCATCCTCTCGCGGTCCTTCACCCCAAGAACCTTAGGAGCTGCATGGGTCGCGGCAATTATAGCAACCCAAGAGAAAGCAAAGGTGAACTGAGTGAAATTATTGACAACGATCATGGAACAAAAAAGCCCCAGTTTTATTAGTAACGTAAAATAGAAATTCACTGAAACTTTCTGTCTTGGCTACTTTTCATGTTGAGACAAAATATGTGACACTTGAAGTGAAAGAAGGAAAAGTTTATTGTAGCTCACAGGTTGTGGATGACTGGCTCCAAGAAGGGTGGCATGGTAGAGGGGCATCACAGGGGAGAAAAAGTTCATGGCAGGCACAAGGCGGGAAGGCAGTAAGGTAATGAAATAATGAGGAAGCAAGCAGCAAGTGGAAACAGCAGCCCTCTTTCTGTCCCTCGTATCATATCCAGGCTACATATCTGTAGGCAGGCAGCACTCACAGCCAGGGTGGGGAGGAGTCTTCCATTAGCTACACGCAGAACTATGCCAAACCATTCAGTGGACTAATTTAGTGATCACACACCCTTGATCCCAGCATCCCACAATCTAGATTTTGCAAACTGTGGGAAAGCCCCCCATATGACAATATGATACTTCGGGGGGGCATCTAGATACAACATAGAACTCTCTTTTCTAGAATATATGATCCACCAGAGTGAGACACTTTCCTTTCAAACACATGAAGACAGGGACATATTGAAACAGCTCATCTTTCTTCCACAAATTCCTTACATTGTGCTATTTGTTCATAATTTGTATTTCTTCTGTGTCTTGATAGTAGATATTGCCAACTGCCATAGCTGTTTGCCAGCTAAGTGTTCCCTTCTTTCCGGTATTTGCTATTCTACCGTCAGATTCCAATATTCTCCCATTGTTTCTTAGGAGACTTACTAAGCAACACACACAGGTTGTTTACAGAGCAATATAGTTTTAACAGCTGTGTTCTGGAAAGTTGAGGATGTTAGTAAGCAGTAGTATATGGTTTGTTTTTGCAAACTATATATATAAATTTATTTGTCCAATAATAATAGGCAAACTTTGTATTTTAACAAATAGATTTATATTTGGCAAATGGTTAAAATAATGAAAAGGTAATATACATGTGTTGAACAAAATATGCATTAAGAAGTAGGAAAAGCATACATGTTTATTAGATTGAGTATTCATTCCCTGACTAATTTTTATGTGAATTCCAAGAATAAACAATTATATGGTTTGATACAATTTGATTTTCTTATAATTTTGAAACCTAGGTTAGAGCCTCAATACCCTACAACACACAAAAGAAATTATATGAAAAAGTTGATGCATTAGCAAATTCTCTAAAGTGCATTTCAATGATTTTACAGATTATACTGTTTTAAATTATTATAATACAATCTTCTTGATATTTATAACTATCGAACAATTTCTAGTCCATGATTCTCTAGTCCATGGTATGTTACCATTCAATTACTAAAAACATTTCAAAATTATTATGACTGTGTTCATTATATTTTTAGTTGAGTGTATGGAAAATAGCAATGTATGCACTTGTCTTGGTCTATTATTCTATCTGGAAGTTTGTAATTTAAATTTATCTATTTTTCATTTATGGATCTATCCTCTTTGTTATCACCCACACTGAGTCCTGTTTTGCTGCTAAGACTATTTCTGGAAAAGTTTTGGACTCAACATCTAGCACTGAGAAAGACACAGAGACTTTCTGATCAGCACCATAGTCAATTCTAATGTAGCAAATTTCTCTGACCCGGGAACTCTAAAGAAAGCCCTCGAGTTAAATGAATCCCTTTCCTGACTTAAGATGCTGAGCAGGTTAAACTGTGTTTCTCAGCAGACATGCCCCCAGATTCTCAAAGGGCCGTGCCTGCTGCATTTTCTGCATAGGTTATCTCTGATCAGAATTGGCTTGGAGATCAATGGCATTGTTCCAAAAACTCTGCCTCATATTTCATAACCATCACTTGACCACCAGGACATTTACAAACCACCAGTGAACTATAAGGAATGAATTAAACATCTTTTAGAAAAAGATCTTCACTTGAATCTGTTATAAGAACTCACAATGTTGAGAAGATAGTAATTTAAGATGTCTAAAGGTCACTCACATCAGAGCCTGTGCCGGTCAGCCACTGTAGCAGTGCCATGTGCAGAAAGTATAATTGTGTAAGGACTGATAAGTTGCCTGTGTATGCCTACCCTAAACTAGTCCTAATGCTCCTCTGTAGTCTAAGATTTCTGAAATAATTTACAAAAGGGGAAATTTGACTCCCCCCCCAGTGTATGTAAGTATATATATATATATATATACCATCACATCCAATAATTACAGATTTTCTTTATTTTGTCTTAACCTGATTATTAACATCTGAAAAAAATGCATCAAAATTTGTGGAATTTTCCAAAATACTTTCCTTAAGGGCATACTGCATTATTAAACTCCGTATATTAGAATGTTCAGCTTGAACTTGCAGATCAGTAATTGATACTGCAGAGAAGTTAATTGGTTCAAGGTCACATAGTTGATCAATTTCCATTCAGAAAATAAGTCCGTTATTCTAATTTCCAGTGCTGAGCCTTAATAATTCCCATAGTGACTGCACTTTAACTTTTTATATCTTTATTTTTTATTTTGATAAAATAAGCAGATATCTAGTTTTCCCAATGATTTTGAGGACCTAATAAATTTTATTTTAAGTGTATATCTGTCTACCTTTTGGCACATTTGAATATTTTGTGTATACAACACAAAACTATATAACTTGACAAAATTGATAAAAATATGTATACACTATCGTAAGTGTTTAATTTTGTGATCAGAAGTTTCATCTGAAAATTCCATGCCCACAAAAACACAGATATGCAAATATGTAATTAAAAATAGATTTTAAAAAAGTTTTATGTGACTCGTAGGAGCTGAGTAAACCATGAAATGTGAAAATCTGAAACATGTGAGCAGCAAATTCAAACATGCCCAGAGCAACTAACAAAATTTTATATGCTTTGTTTATTGAATTTGTTTGGTTTTTGTTGCTATCTGACTGTAATGTATCTTTAAAGATGGAGGACATGATAAAGTAACACTGAACTCAATAGTCTGAATCTTGAATAAATCAAACATGTAAGAACTTTGAATATGTTTCCCTTGACTGCTTGCTTCTCTTTGGCTGTCTGAGTGTCTAATAATGTTCCAATTTCTTTTGCTCGTTAACTAGAAAAGTTTTAAGAGTAGGTACTATGTCTTAATTAATCTTCCTATTTCCAAGTTATAGTGCAAAATAAATACTAAGCAAATTGTAGAGTGATTAAGTGACTTGGAAAGACTAGTACATGAAAAGTCAAATGTCAATAAATCTTTAAGAAAAATTTCTTAATTTCAAGTCTCCTAAGAATCTATTCACTGTGCCACTCATGTTCTTACCATCATGGCAGTGAATGGGGGAAAGGATATACATTTCCTTTGTAGTAAATTAAGAAAATAAGAAATTAAATCGAGGTGTCAGTTTTGAAATGGTCCTTGAAAAGTGACAGGCATTTGAGAGCAAAGATTAGAAGGAAGAGAAACTCACACTGGAAAGAAAAACAGAAGCAAAACTTAAGAGCCAGACTGAAACAGAGACAATAGATTGTTGTAAAAAGTGGCTCGGAAAGTATATGGGAACAAATTTGCAAATTTTGATCATAGACTTAAGAATAGAATATGTAGAAGTTTATCTTAATTTGTTCAAGTAAAAATCTATTATACTTTAAGGACTGTTTTTAGATATACTAGTTTCTTTCCTTTTATGATAAGATTAAATGTTAAGCTTATGCTTAAATATCATTCTGAATATGGGTGATCATTTTCTCATTTACTATTAACCTAGCAGGAAAATATCTTGAATTTTCAATTAGTGTAAGCCAATATTCCTGCTTTTACGGATGTCTTTTGTTTAAAATACAATGTTTCTGAATATGTTTTTAAGAAGAGATCATTATATGGACACTGATATTTTTGTCCTCTGATTCAACTGTTTATCTGTTCTGATGTAAGCTTGGCTTTGTCTTATCATTGACTTCTTGAGAGCAAAGTCATTTTTGTATTTCAAATACAGTAAAATATAAATATAACAAATTACATGGTTTTCTTTAGGTCCCAGTGAATCTCGTTTCTAAATACTAATTTTATTTTGAGTCAATAATAGAAATACGAAGACCTAGTATGCAGCTCTACAGATTGGTTCCAGTGTTTCTATAGACAGTCTCTCTCACGCTTGGTCTGTTTCTGTCTGACTCACTGTCTGTCTTTGTCTCTCTATCTCTGTCTCTGTCTCTGTCTCTTTCTGTCTCTGCCTCTGTCTCTCTCTGTCTCTGTTTCTGTCTCTCTGTCTCTGTCTCTTTCTGTCTCTATCTCTGTCTCTGTCTGTCTGTCTGTCTCTCTTTCTCTCTCTGGCAAGACTGGTGTTTGAACCCATGACTTTTGTACCAAACTCCATCCCCACCATCCCCAACTCACTCCCTTTTTTCTTTTGTTTTGAGACAAGGTCTACCTAAAATTCAGTTTCCCAGGTTGGACTCAAACTTATGATTCTCCTGCCTGTAACTTGTAAAGTGCTAGGACTAGAGAATTGGAACAGCATATATGACTTAATTTGGTAACCTTAGGAAGGCTAAAATCCATCTTCTTTAGAATTCAGAATATTCTGTAGGATCATATTTTTAGAAATCTCTTTCTTATACCTCTCAGAATCACTGTATGAAAAAAAAAAAAAAAAAAGCTGTTGGGTGATTTCCGAACAACTCTAAGTGAAGTTGAACAGAGGCCTATTTCTCAAACCAAGATGAGCAAGAATAAGATTATTCTGAAGCAGTGGAGTAGGTACAATTATTCTCAGCATTATCTTACAGAACATTTTTTGAAAACACTCAGAGAGAGGTAAAATCAAAGGAAAAGCAAGTAGTTTTCAAATCTCGTTATTGTGATGCTTTTATCGCTTGTATTTGTACCTGAAAAGAAAGATCTATTTGAATGAACCACATGCAAAGGACTTAAGAAGTCTGTGGAATAACAAGGCTGTTTCAGATGTACCTCGATGCAGTTTTAAACATTCCAGTACTTTTCCCTCTTCTGCTATTGGTGCACATTCTCTGCACTCTGATGCTCTGGCTGGCTCTGTTACCAAACTTAGCAGTACAAGCCTCAGTCTCTGTACTTTGTCCGTTGGCCCTTCCTGTCCTCCACTGATACTTCAGCTTTCATCTCTCTCGCAGCCATCATTTACCAGGCATGAAATAAATGCCTCTCTTCTCTGGTATGACAGCAGAAAAACTGCTACTTACACTGAGTGCTCTTTTGGTCCTTAGAGGGAAGTAAGGGGAACTCAAGTGAAGGAGATCCTTCATGCAGCTTTGCTTGTAACTCAGATAACTGTGTATCCATCATCTACACAGCTGTTGCCTTTGCTCCTGTAAATAGGTCTTAATAAAAATAGTAAATAAAATCCTCAAGGTTTAAATCCTTTCCTTCATTTTATTGTTCCTTTTAGTTGTCCATTAAATATTTTAAAAATTACCATGAAATTTCAGTAGATCTCAGATACCCTGAAGATGGAGTCATTTTATTATTATTATATTTTCTTTTCCATTAGGTCTGATTCCTGTGTAGCTATGCAAAAGAGTTACTGCCAAAGCAGACATTGTTAGGGATCAGGATAATTATGTATACCATATATATAGTATCTTGAATTTCATTCTGGTGATACTAGGAAGATAATTTTGAAATAATGTGTAATAAAATAGTTACACGTGGTGCAAGGAAAAATCACACTTGCATTGTTCAGTCTATTATATATGTGCTCGCTCTTTACTGGCAAGTTGGCTTATATTAATAGTTTCCCTTACTGATTGAAGAAAAATAAAGGTAAACATTGAATATGGTTACTGTGGTTACCAAAATGAGCATGAAGTTTTGTTGCATTTCGGTCTGACATGTTCTTACATGCTACAGCAGAGGACAAAGTGGAACAGAGTGAAGGATATGAACGACTTCTTATCAAGATACTTGAGTTTAATGCCCAGGACTCTTATCACCATTGCCATGAGCCACACCTTTTGCTTCTCCATACTTGATAATCTTCTTCTGTAAAAATTAGGAAGGTTGTGGCTATCTCCAATGCCTTCCTGAGGGATATATATATATTTTTTTACAATGTCAAACACTGAATTGTGTTCAGGAATAAGACTGGGTATGATGCAGTGTAAGCTACACTACCCTAAATGACGATTCAGTTTAACTAACTAA
This sequence comes from Dasyprocta punctata, assembly GCA_004363535.1. Classification (NCBI taxonomy): domain Eukaryota; kingdom Metazoa; phylum Chordata; class Mammalia; order Rodentia; family Dasyproctidae; genus Dasyprocta; species Dasyprocta punctata. The sequence continues at coordinate 45,318 of RJWM01008214.1, read as the reverse complement.
TGATCTCATGTAAATTTTCTAGTGCATAAAACAATGGTTCATAAAAATACACAGTTTTTGTCAGGTTTGTCAAAACAGAATTTTCTTAGTGATATATGAAATCAAATCTCAAGCTATTTAACTTATACTTTTTGATAATCTATAGAGGAGTGAGAGTAGTTTCTATACACACTGAGCATTAAAGCTTAAAGCATTGGAGGAAACAGTAGAAAGAAGAAGGTCTCTTTGAAGTGGCTCATGAAAGAATGTTCTGATCCTCCTCCGCTGTAGTTCACAAGTCCCCAGTTCCAGAGTACTCCTTCTTCTACTGAGAGGAAAGAAATGAAGATACAGATACACACAAAAGGAGTGGAACAAAGAGGTCTTACTCAGTATTCCTCTATTTGTTGCCATTAGATCATATCCGTTATCCTTCAATCATATCACTGCACGACAGTTCACAAAATTAATTTTCTGTCTTTATAGGACTTTTATCATTTCTGAAGAATCCCATATCTCATCTATGAACATTGTGATGGTTGAAGAAAAATACTGCCTTCATTCCGCTACAGATTATTAAAAGGCATAAGTTAAATAACTTGAGCTTTGATTTCACATATCTCTAAGAAACAGAATTCTATCTGGAAAAAATAAGACAGATTTGACAAAAACTGTGTATTTTTATAAACCATTGCAACTAGAAAAATTTACATGAGATCACTAGCTTAATTGAATGGATTTGTCACCATCCATAGTGGACAAGGAATATTTCATATATAACTTGTCAGTGAGAGAAAAATGTGTAGTGTTAAATGACAAGAAGGCGATTGGTTTGGAAAATCAACATCTGGATGACGTATCTTCTGCAACAAGAGACGGCTGCAATAATTTAATTTATGTATCAACTTGAAAAGACTTTGTCACACAGAAATTTGGACAAATGTTATTTTAGGTGTGTTTGTGAAAGTGTTTTGATGAGATTAGCATGTAAACCAATAAAATAAAATAGATTACTCTCCATGATGTCAGTGGTTCTCATTCTAACTGTTGTAGTCCTGAATAGAACAAAAAAGGTAACCTTTTCTTTTTCCCAGAAAAAGGGAATTCTTTTGTAATTACCCTTAAAATGGAGTGTTAGCTTTTTCCTGTCTTCAGGCCACAACTGAAAAGATCCTATCTTCCAGGGGGTTGTTCTGCAGCCTCCAGTCTGGAACAATATCATTAGCTATTCCACATCTTCAGGTGACTAACTTAACCTCTAGAGTTCTGGGACTTCTCAAATTCCATAATTGCATCTATCTATCTATCTATCTATCTATCTATCTATCTATCTGTATTAGTTGCATAATGTGTTTCACATATACGTCTAGAAATATACCTATCTAATACATTATTGCACTACAATAGTATGATATTAAGAATAATATACACAAACTAAAAGAAGTCATTCCTAAACTTTATGAACATCGCTAGGTTTATATTGGCATGGAGGACAAAAAATAGTTTATACAATTGACTGATTTCTCCTTGATTCTTTATGATAAGCTTTTAGGTTTACTGTATTTCTTGCAATTCAGAAGGAATATCTATGAGAAGTAGTAAATCACAATCTCACACAGACTGTTGACTTTAGCTGTTATATTATGACAAAAGAAAATACTGATGGATGATGCCTTCATATCCCAAAAGGTCTTCAAGCTGAATAGCCCAATTTGGTATGAAGGCTCGACCTGCCTTTAGCATTTAGTTTGTTTTACAGGATCTTGCTGGAAAGCACAAGTGTACATGTGAATGAAACGGATTCAAAATGTGTAAGGAGAAATATATCTATCACCAGATTTATAGAAGTTCTGAAAGATTTTCTAAATATGTTAACTCTTTCTTGCCTTCATTAATGAAAGATATGAAGAATTTTATTTGGGAGATGAAAAGATAAGGAAGCAATGGTAGGGAAATACTTTAGAACACTGGCTGTCAAAAACTGAAATAAACCTTCAATTGTTGGATAAAAAGCAACATTGGGCTTTTTTCCTCTGTTGCTTTTGTTCTGTTTGTTAATAGGATTACAAGATGAAAGAAAATATTTTGGGGAACCAGAAATTACTATATTGATTACTCAGTCATTTTAAAATAGCTATTAATGGAATCTCTAACATTTTTAAGAAGAAAAGGTATTTTTCTATGTTAAGTAAGAGCCTCTCAACTGGAGCCTAATCAAACCAAATGACTGTTGTTGTGTCATATCAAGAATGAAAGGCTGAAGTTTGTAATGTTTTGCTGTCATAACATCGGTGCAGAATAGTAGGAAATGAATTCTGAGCTTAAAATAGTCCAGAAACAATAAGTCTGGAATGCTGATGTTCTGGGAAGGAATCCTGAGCTACTGAAGTGTTGAGATACAAGAGTCAATGTGTGAAAAATAATAAGGAAGCCAACAAATTCATCAGAATTTCAAAACCACAATAGACCAAGGAGGAAAAGCAGTTCTGTAGTAGCAGTAGCAGCAGAGGGAGCAGGTAAAAGACAGTGGCAAGTCACCAGTCCCCGGCACAAATTGTCATTCTTCTCCTCTGAAGCAGTATTATCTAAGACAACAGCTACTGTCTGGCAGAAAAAGTGATAAAAAAAAAAAAAGGATCCAGAAAGTACAGGCCCAAAGGAGTTAAATTGCTTCCATTTAATATGATTAAATAAATCAATAAACAAATACATCAGTGAGATTTTGTGTATCAGAGATAGCAAAACCAAACAAGGGGGATGTGTGGCACAATCAGGTAAATCTGACCCTCCCCCCATCCCCCTGCCAGCTGTCCTGACAGCCCTGGGCAGCTGGGGCACTTTGGAAACACACTGTGACATTGTCACCAGGAATTCAGTTAAGTGATGCAGACGTATTTCCTGGAAAATGTGGATGCACACAATTAAGTGTAGAGGAACTGATTCAGCCCGAGAGCAACACGCAAATCTGGAACTAATGACCGTTTAGGTTAGAACATTGGATCTAATGGCCAGTGTTAGATGGATCACGTGGCACAGCTCACCGGGCGTGGCAGACATGGCACAGGAGTCTGCATATTGAGTCAGTAAATCCCAGCACTGCCAAGGCACATGCCTCTTGAGATCTGATATTGGTATTAGAGAACATCATGCCTGGCACTACTTTGTAACCTGAGTTTCTTATAAATATTTTTTTTCCTTTGGCTCCCTTAATGGTTAGTTAAAGAGTACTTAGTCAGTGGAATATAGGAGTAGTTAAACATTTTCTCAAAACTTCTAGGTGCCAAAAAATTGTTGGCAGAATATTCTCATGGAAGAAAGTATTAAATCACATCCCTACACACATACAGAGACTACCCATCTGTCACACAGGGTACAATTAGAATAGCATCAAGACACATACCAAAGTGATCCAACTTCCGGTCATGAATGATGACACAAACCATCATACTGACTTCATTTTGCAAGGATGGGAGGCAAACAGCAAACCTGGGTAGCTACGTAGTATTCTTACCAAGTGTTTAAAATTGAAAGTGATGCAACAGACTCAAAGAGATTGCTAATATTCTACAACAAAATTGCCCTCAACAAGAATACAGATCCGTAATGGTAGCTATCCCATGATGCAAATGGATTAAATTCTTTAAAAATGTCAGTATCATCAAGTAAAGCAACAGGGAGGCAGGTTCTCAGGTATGTAAAGGGAATATCAACTTCGTGATTACATAAAATGTATAATCTTGTTTGAATTCTAAATGGATGGGTCAAAAGTTATACAGTTGAGGCATGACTGGATACACTAGAGTATGCAAATTAGAAAATAGCTTTGATCAATGTCAAATTTATTGAGTTTTAAACCAGACAATATGGAAAAACCCAACTGTGGTGGAGAAAGACCACTGCATGGCTGACAGTGAAGCATGTTAGGTCACAGGGCCGGTCATGCAATGAGCTCTGGGACCAATTTCTGCAATAGCTGGAATGTTTTCTCTAGTTACCTTTTGTAGGACAAACCACAGGAATTTTCTGCTTCAAAGAGAAAAGTACTGTAGCCAGGCCTTTGGGACCTTGAAGATTAAATGATTTGGAGAACTCTTTTTAAGAACACAGATTTAAAAAAAAATCGTGAATACAGATTAGGTAAAATGTTTTGAATTTCTTTCAATAAGAAAAACTTTGAAAATTACAGATAGAACAAGTAAAGTACAGTTTTGTTATAAAAAGTGACTTTTTCATTTTTATTAGTTCACATTAGTTATATAGAATAATAAGCTTTATTTTGGCATATTTATATGTATATGTAACTTATTTTGATTTTCAACCCAATATCATCCCCTTGCATTTCCTTTTCCTTTCTGCTGATGATCTTCCAATACTCTAGTAGTCTCCCTTCTACTCATGTGTCCTCTGTCTCTCTTTCTCTCTCCTCTCCTTGCCTCGATTCCACATATGAGAGAGATGTAGTATTTCTATTTCGGAATCCTGCTTACTTCACTCAACATGATTACCTCTATTTCCATCCATTTTCCTCTAACTGACATGATTTCATTGTTTTTTATGTCTGACTAATATTCCACTGTGAACATATACCACATTTCCTTTGTCCATTCATCTGTCCATGGGCACTTAATCTGCTTCTGAACTACTTATTGTGAATTATGCTGTAATAAACATGAATATGTAGTATGTAGGTATGTGCTTCTGCAGTATGTTGACTTTAGTTCTTTCAGGTATTGCTAGATCAAGTGTTAGTTCTATCTTAAGTTTTTTAAGCAATTTCCATATTAATCTCATTAATGACTTTGGTAATTTATATTCTCCCTAACAGCATAAAAGGGATTATTTCCCCCGATATTATCATAAGCAGTTTTTATTTCATGTATTCTTGATGATAGCAATTTTGACTGGGGTGAGATGACTCTCAGTGTAGTTTGGATTTGCATTTCCCTTGTGGTCAAAGATGTCAAAAACTTTTCATATATTTATTGGTCACTCGTACTTCTTTTGAGATGTGTTTGTTCAGTTCATGGGTCCATTTATTGACTGGATTTTTTGGGGTATTGGATTTCGTGATTGGATGTTTTCTGGAGTTCTTTATATGTTTTGGACATTAAATCTCTGTTAACTTTTCTCTCATTCTGCAGACTGTCTCCTCACTGTGTTAAATGTTTCTTTTGCAGTACAGAAGCTTTTTAATTTGATGTGATCCCGTTTGCTGATTCTTGCTATTAATTCCTGAGGTATTGGAATCTTATTCAGGAAATTATTGTCTCTTCCTATGTCTTAACATGTTTCCTCCAGGATTTTTCTGGATGTTTCAAAGTCACACATATCCTGTTTGACTCTTTGATCCGTTGTGAGTTGACATTTTGTCTAGGGTGACAAATTTTCTATACATAGACGTGCAGTTTTCTTATCACCACTTACTGAAGAGACTGGCTACCTTTTCCCCAAAGTTTTTGGCACCTTTGTGAAAAATCAGATTAAAAATAGCTGTATGTGTTTATTTTTATGACATCTGTTCTAATTAATTGGTCTGTGTGTCTATTTTTGTACTAGTACATGTCTTTTTTGTTGCTGTTGATTGTGTTATGTAATTTGAAATCAGTGATAGTGATGTCTCTCACATTGCTCTTGTTGCTTAGGAATGTTTTGGTTATTCCAGGTCTTTGTATTTTCATAAGTATTTTAGATTTTTTCAGTTGTGTGACAAATGGTATTTGTGTTATGATGGGTCTTGCATTAAATTTATAGATTGCCTTCAGTAAGAAGGTCAGTTTAACAAAACTAATTCTGCTGATGTGTAAGCATGGGCAGCCTTTCCATCTTGCACTGTATTCTGCAATTTGTTTCTTCAATCCTGTCATTTTCATCATATTTTGCTTACTTTGTTAGATTTATTTCCAAGTGTTTTATACTTTTATACTATTTTGAGTTAGATTGTTTTCCTGATTTCTTTCTCAGCAAGATCATTGTTAGTGTATAGAAAAGTTATCGATTTTTGTGAGTTAATTTTTTTATCCTGTCATTTTGCTGAGTGTATCATGTCTGAAAGTCTTCTAGTACATTTTTCTGGTTGTCTAAGAATAAGATCACGTCATAGAGACAATAGAGACAATTTGACGTCTTTCTTTCTATCTTGTAAACTTTCTTTTCTTTCTTTGCCTAATTTCTCTGAGACAAATTACTAGTAATATATTGAACAGTAGTGGTAAATATGGACATCCTTGTAGTGTTCCAGATTTTAAAGGAAAGAGTTTCAGTCTCTCTTCATTTAGTATGATGGTGGCTTTACTTTTGCCCGTATAGCCCTTATTAAATTGATATCAAGTTTTTTATTTCTAATTTCTTTAGAAGTTTTCTTACATATGAGATTTGTTGAAGTCTTTTTGATTTATGGTTTGACATCACTTTGTGATTTTATTCTTGATTCTATTTATATGCATTATTTATTGACTTTTATCTTTTGAGCCATCCTTCCATTCCTGGAATGAAACCATGGTGTATAATTTCTTTAATGTGCTGATGAATTCTATTTGAAAATATTTTATTAATTAGTTCTGAATCTATGTCCATCAAGTACATTGGTCTGCAGTTTTTCTGACACTTATTTCTTTGATTTCAGTGTGGTAGAATAACTTTGAAAGCATTTCTTACTTTTGAATCTGATACAAATTTGAGGAGCACAGCTGTTATTTCAGTAAAGATCTGGTAAAATCTAACAGTGAATACATAAAGTCTTGCCTTTTTTTCCATAAGACTTTTTACTAATGGTTCAGTATAATTTCATGTGATATAGACTATGCTTTTAGTATCCTCGTGATTCAAATTGTGTAGCTCTTATATGCCTAAAAATTTATTTATTTATAGATTATTTACATTATTGTAATATACGTTTTCAAAATAGTACTAATTATCCTTTGAATCTTAGCAGTATATTTTTGAATATGCTACTTTTCCCCTCTCATTTTATTAATTTGCATCTTTTTTGCATTTGGTTAGTAGGGTTAAGAGTATATCTGTTTTATCTTTTCAAAGAACCAACTTTGATTCATCATCTTTGGCAATAGTGTTTTAGTCTTTACTTTACTAATTTTGACCCTGTTAGTTATTATTTCTTGTCCTGGTTATAAGTTTAGTTTGTTCATGTTTTTCTAAGACTTTCAGGTGTATCATAGGTTATTTATTTGAGGTCTCCAATTTCTAGTGTAGTCACTCATAAATTTCCCTCTTGAAACTACCTCTTCTGTGTCCCACAGATTCTGATATGATGTGTTGGTAGTCTCATTTGATTTCAGAAAGTTAGCCTCTATAACACGAACAGCACAAAATCCAAAGAACAAACCAAAGTTTTATTTTACTTTTTTTTTTATTTTGTGGAAAAACAGTAAAACAAAATTTCATAACAAAATGATAGGAGAATAACAATAGGCAATTATTTGCATATTATTATCTTTAAAGTAGTAGGAGTACAAGTTATGGGCATAAAATATTCTCCAATCGATATTAGCACAAATCTTCCTTTTCTTGAACTGAGACATTAATATTATAACTAACTTGCATGTTTTCTCTTTTCCCTTCCTTTCTTTCACCATTCTCCCATTCTAGTTCCTTTTTATTTTTAACAATTTCTTCCAAACCAAATTTCTTTTATTAACTGCTTGATCTTTGTAATACAAAGTTTTCTTATATTTTTACTTAAATAATTTTTTCTGTCTTTTTATTTGACAATAACTTACAATATTATCTTCCTTGGGGATATCAGAGTGATAAATTAGCTTTAGCTTTTAAAAGACCATTAAAATAGTTGTAGTATTATAAATTTTTTAATTAATTTTCAAAATTATTTTAAAATTTATATACATATGTATAAAATGTGTTTCATGTACGAACTGTAAGATTTCTGATTTCTGTTGTCTTGAGAAGTGAAAAAGGCTTAATGTTTCATGTAATGATGATGGCAATTCATTCATTGGCATTCAAATATTTCTTTTATTAATGGATGTGAGTTTTATGCTGGGGCTTGCATCTTAATTTTAGGACAAAAAATAATTATAACAGTGGTTGTAGGTTACTACTTGACTGTCAGACAAGAAATAACTTAGCTGTAAATGAAAATGGCTAAAAGTACACATGCACACATCTTAGTAAATCTCACTTTACTCTCTCTGTTATTTAGATCACCATAATTCCTGCAGCCACTAAGGCCAGTGCACATAATGAAGATGGTACAAGACAGCACCCAAAGTGACAGGTGAATATTTCTCCACCCTAAGCTTATAACTTTCTGTGGTTTATTTTTCTCCATCATCCATAAAGCTCATAGTGCTCAGTGATGTGTTTTACCCACACTTAACCAACATAATGAGCACACTACTAAAGAAAAAGACTTTGAAGTTGCAAACACAGTGAAGATAGGTGATGTATAAGAATATATAAAGCCTAAGTTTCTCAGGTCAACTTAACCCTAGTTAAAGCACTGTTCAAGTTTACAGTTTCACGTACTCCCTGCTGTTGACCGTTTGGTCAACTTCTCTTATAATTCCAAGTTCCTTTCACATGTCCTTTTTGGGTCGGTCAGGATTATTCTCTTCCTCAAGCACTATTGCCATTTCTGGAGGTTCAATTATTGCCAAAGGAAGCACTGTTTTTTCTGCCTGTACTCTTTGTTCTTTAAATTTCTCTGGCTTTCAAAATAAATTTGTTTTCCTCAAACTTGCCTGAACTCTGACATCATAGCCTCCTTGTACACTTCTCAGCGTGTTCTCAGAGCAGGCTATTTCATTGTTTGGAGAACACAGCATTTCCTGCTCAAGTCCCTGGAGCTTTGTCTGTATATATAATTTCTCTTTAGTCAAAAAGTTCAAAATGTATTTGGAGGTCAAATTTCTAAACCTTGTAAAATACTATTCTAATAAACTTTCTAAGAATCAGTTTCCATGATCCAGAGGCGGAAGCTAAGAGGTGCAGTCAGCACAGTGATGCTTACATCCTTTGAGTCAGAGGCTTCAAGAAATATAATAAATTACATTATCAAAGGTTTAGTAATATGAAGTTTTAAAATGTTACATTTTATTTAAGTCCCATCCAATCTGAATTCTCAATCAGATGCTGTATGCTTTCAGTGATACTACTTACCAGATGAAGGTGTTTGGTGCATGTCTTTTGCTTATTAAATTAAGATCTTGTCAACTATTTAACATTTATTTCAAGCCAATTAATATGGTCCATATAAGGATTCTTAATGGACAAGAGTATTGATAGATTTATTTAATACTCCTCTATATTCTGTTTTGTACGCAATTTCTGTTAAATATCTTCCTCGTATTCCTCAGTGTAAGCCCCAGGCAACTGGAATAGGATTGTGGCAATAGAAAAGTTTTAGCTCTGAATTTCTTATCTTCTATGACATTGTAGATCTCATTTTTCCCACCTTAATTGAGGGAGTCTGCAGCGATAACTTTCATTTGGAAAATCAGATGCAGAATTTAACTGAATGGAAAGAGTTTTCATAAACCTATTTTATTTAATTTTATTATTTTTAGTGGTAGTCATTTTAACTTTAGATGGAATTCAATTTTGCTTTTCACTGAATTGCTAAACATATTGTTCTTTCATATGTTTATATTATCTCTGTACTTTTTCTTTTGAAAAGTTTCTAGTTAGGTCATTTGCCATGTTTATTGTCTTACTTGTTGCTTTTTTGTGGTTGTCATATATTTAATTCTTTATATAGTCTGGATATTAGTCCTCTGTTAGATGAATACCTGACAAAGATTTTCTTCTATTATGTGGGTTGTTGCTTTACTCTGTTAACTGTTTATTTTGCTGTGCAGATTTTTTTTTAATTTGGTATAATCCCATTTATCAATTTTTTTACCTTTTCATTCTGAACTATTGGGGTCTTACCCAGGAAATTGTTGTCTGTACCAATAACTTGGGTTGTTTCCTCTGTTTTGTGTTTTTTCCTAGTTGGCTCAAATGTTCAGATATTATGTAAACTCTGAGTTGATTTTTGTACAGGTGGAGATATAAGACATATAATTAGATATAATGTTCAGTCTTCCACATGTGAATGTTCAATTTTCCAAGTAATATTTAGTAAATATTTCTGGGATCTTTGTTGAGTATTAGATGACTGAAGATGTGCATATTTTTCTCTGGGTTCCCTGTTCTGTTTTCTTGGTCTATGTGTGTGTTTATGCTAGTATCATATTGAATTTGTTACTGGGACTCTGCAGTGTATCCCAATTGGTCATTATGATGTTTGCATTGCTTCTTTTTCTCAGGATTGGCTTGGTTATTTATAGTTCCTTATAAACTCATGATGGGAATGTGAATTAGCTAAGATATTATGGAATGAAGCTTAGAAGCTCCATACAAAATTTAAAATAGAAATGCCATATGATCCAACTCTGCACTGCTTCATATATTATAACTGAAAGAAATCAAATCAGCATATTTAAGATATATATCCATACCTATATCTGTATCTACCTATCTATATATATCTATATATGAGTATCGTTATTGGTGCTATTCACTATTCCTGGTATATGGGATTAGCCCTAGCTACCCAGCAAAAAATGAATAGATAAACGACATATATATACACAATAGAATATTATTCAGCTGTTAGCAAAAAAGAAGTCTTGCCATTTGTAAAAGAATGGGTATAGCTGTGGAACATCGTGATCAGGAAAGTAAACTAGATACAGAAATACAAATATCATGTGCATTTTGTTGCATATGGGGAGAAAAATGGCCTAAAAGTAGCAGTGGAATAACTAACTCACTTATTAGGGGGCCCGAGGTAAAGGAAAAAATTAAGAGTGGGAGAGGGTGAAAGAATACAGGGCAAACATGGTGAGTGCACAATACAGGCGTATGTGAAAATTTTGCAATGAAATAAATTTGTGCAATTAATATGTGTTATAATAACAAAATTTATGCGGATTTAGCAGCTACTCTAAATTTCCACATTAATTTCTTTTAATTTTTATGCTGTTATGGCAAAGCACTTTGTGGGAAAGACAAAAATTTGAAAATGAAGCAGGGTATTATCCGGTTTTGTAAGTAAACTTTCCACAACAAATACCCTCAACAAGCAACTGTTAGAGAGAAAAGGTTTATTTTGGCTTACAGTTTGAAGGATCCAGTCCAAGACTGATTGGCTCTGCTGTTTTGGTCAAGGCAGTACATGTTGGCGGGATCCTTTGGCCGAGCAAAGACACTTCATGGCCTTGGAGCAAAGGAGTAAGGAGAGGTCTAGTGTCCCCAGGTCTCCTGCAAGAACACAACTGATTGACCTAAATGTCTCTTAGTGTACTCCACCTCTGAAAGATCCATCATCTCCCAAGAGCGCAATATTGGCAATCTAGCCTTCAATATAGAGGCCTATAGTGAGCATTAGTACAAAGTTATCCCTGGGTCATAGAGGCATCTAACAATGTTTGTCTCCTAGAATTTGAAGTTAGAATGATGGCTAGCTGAGGCCTGGAAGGGTACTTAGATCAGGGAAATGGGAAAGAATTGATGAACGGGCAAGAGTTTATTGTGTTTTATTGTGCAATAGGGCAGCTGTACTTCATGGTAATGTACTGTATATTTGAAAAGAAAGATATAAGGAAGTACATTGAATGGTTTTACTCTGAATAAATGTTAAATTTTTAAAAAGGTAGGCAATATTTAATGTGATTTGATTTTGCAATGTGTTCATGTATCAACTTGTCACATGGTATCTGATAAATATGTTTGATACCTAAGTATCAGTTAAAATGAATAAATAATATGATAATTTCAATAATCTTATTTAAACAAAAAATTCACCTACACATTACTCTTTGTCCTTTATTTAAGACTATTTTGCACCCATCAAAATTAAAAGGTGCAGTGTCTATAAAGGCAGTGGCATAATATTAAAAACAGAAATGCTCAGTTAGTATCCCACAATGACTTGAGACACTGAATAGAATGCTTCCATTTATAGAATTCTCACTCAAACACAAGTAGCATAGAAAGTTAATTTCAATATTTAACAGATAATAATAAAGTATCAAGTTCAGAAATCTGACATTATGTAAACACACCCTAGAAGAAATTCTAATGATCTTTTTGTGTTTTAGTGACAAATGTTACTAACGATTATGACTTTGGGAATTTTATTTGACATTTCTAAAATTATTGGATTGAACAATATAATATTCAACATAAATGTAATTGTTGATTAACTGTAACAGTGTTGGTGTTTATAAAGTGCTATATTCAACAGTTTCAGTCTGTATGGGGTATGTTATGTCCCCCCAAGTCCTCACATACTTTTGATGGGGCTAAGTCTGGCGCTTGCTTGTGTTCCGTTTGCTGTACCCGCTCAGGGGTGGAGCCAACATACAATGTAAGGGAAGGCGGGTCTTCCTCTTGTTTGCTTCCGCTTCCGCCTCTCTCTCCAGCGTGGCTTTTGGCTTGCGGCTTGCAGCTTGCAGCCGCCATGAACGGCAGGCCCGCCATGCCGCGCTATCTTGGAGCCAACTAATGGACTGAAACTCCCGAGAAACTGTAAGAATAAACCTTTCCTTCCCTAATATTGGGCATCAGGTATTTTGTCTCGGCAATGAGCGAAAAGTAACTAAGACACAGTCAGGTCTAAATTGTATAAGAAAAAGTTTGAAACTTCGGAAGGAATAAAAGAATTACATTTTCTTAGAATTTTTTCTGCAATCGTGCTTAATGTAACTTTTTTCTCAAGTAAAAAGCTACTGCATTGTTTCTATAGAGCCAGAATCAGAATTTCAAAAGACAAAAGTGTAGAGTAGAAAAGTTGCAAGATATATTTGATTCAAATTTATGGTTCAACTATTTTTCAGGGGGTGTGCTTCTTTGGGATTACATGGTGTTGAGCTGTAGCTCTCTGTAATAAGAGATCCAATTGGCTAAACAGGAGTTTGTGGTAAAATCCTCTCATCCTGTCTATTACAAACATGAGCTCCTTCTCCCCAGGAGTGAAATGCTGAGGCTCGGACACGGGCTGAGTCTCACGTATGCCAGGAGAGATCTGGATGAACCCAACAATTCCCAATTCCCAGGTTCAGTCTCATTCCAAATCAGCCACAACGGGAGAATTTGCACCATGAAAATCAAAACACTATAAATCAGGGAAGTTTTGCAGGCAGAGAGGAATCCTGGTCAGTAAGATATTTGCCAGGCGTTGCAAGTTTACTGGCTGGCCCCCAGCCAACCTCGTATAAACCCTGGCTACAAAATGTCAAACAGAACTCACACTACGCATGCGCACGAGGAAAGGCATTCATTTTTTTTCCCGACTGTGAAACTAATCCTACTCGAGGGCCTCACAGTTAATGATTCTAATTGTTAAGTTTTCTAAAGGACTCTTTCCTTCTTTACCCCTTGGGGTAAGAAACAAAGGAAAATCAATTAATAGGTAGAATCCTGAAAAAGAGACAGACAGGGATTAAATATTGAGATCCTATCAATGTGCTTGGCCTTCAGGAATCTTAATCGGTGACGGGTGCTGAAGAGATTGTGAAAGCTGGTGCAGTGACCCCTTCTCCCCTCAAAAGGTGAGCTGATCAACTGAGGCTAACTCAGCAGCTGTCCTGACCCTCTGGGTGTGTCCTCAGTATTTCAGGCAGCAGCCTTAGAGCTTCCGTATGCATGTGCTCGGATAAGATTGAGAGAGAACAGAAGAGACAAAAAATTAATTGACTTTAATTAACTAATAATTGATTCTTAAAATTTATTACTTAATAATTAAGTTATTTGACTCCTGAAGGACTTTTAAGTTTGCTGGAGGGTTTGTCACTGCAGAAACTACAATTACAGTATGCTTTATTTAATGAGTGTAGTATTAGATTTGTTAATCCGTCTTGACCTTTTAAGAGTATGTATGAGAAAAATTTTTAAGTCTTTTTTTGTACCGGACTTCTAAAGCATTTTATTTCAGTTACGCTGATATTCTGGAAGGGTCAAGTGCTACTTTAATGGTCTCATGTGTGGAGATTTATATCATGCGGTACTTGTTTTACTGTAGCTGGCTCATTCACTTAATATTTCCATCTTTGTTGTTACAGATCACCAGATTTCATCTTCTTTCATGACTGAATAGTATTCTATCATGAGTATTTACAATTTTATAACCCATTTATCATTTGATAAAATTGTTTCCATTTATTGACTCTGTTCCTATTATCCATCTTTTATTTTGCTCTTTATTTATAATTTGGACTTCTCATATAAGAGAAATCATGTGATATTAAAGCTTGTAGTGGCTCATTTATTTCACCTATCGTTATGATCTCATGGTACAACCATTTTCCTGAAAATGACTAATATTTTGTTTCTCAATCGCAGAGTAGTACTCCATTGTGTGTAAATACCACGTTTTCTCTATCCATTCATCTGTCAATGTGGGCTTCTACATATCCCAAACTTAGAAAAACTATGAACTGAGCTCTCTACTACCATAGTGGTAAAAATGTTGTTTTGATTATTGTATTTAACAAGTAAATATTGTCTGGCACCACTTTATAAATACTTATTTCTCTTCTCTATGCCTACATATATTTTTCTATCCTGTTTGCAATTTACATTATAATTGAAAAAACTCCCAGGACTATGCTGATTTCTGTTATAGTGTTACAAAATTGGTTAAAATTATGCCAACTGTAACAAATAATTTACTAATATAATGAATTACATAACTAATTAGTATCCAAATTTTAAACTCAATGCCATAAATACGTTCTTAATATTTATCTATATTTTAGCATAGTACATGGTACCATATAACAAAGTCATTCCTTTATCTTAGAAATTCAGGATACTAGTAGAAAACAAATTTTATATTAACTTTCTGTCTTAAGACCTTTAAAATTGCACCTTTCTTTCTCCTTTGATTTTTTTCTGTTTTCAGAGTGGCAGTATTTTGATCTGTCAGCAATATGAAACCATTACCAGTTAATGATTCACCTATTTAACTTCACATATAGGACATTATACATTAAAGGAGGTTAATTTTACCTTTCAAACTCTTTTGTCAATAATTTTATTCCTAGCACAGTTCTTGGAACATAGAACATCCTCAGTTAACATTTGTAAAATTAATAAGGAAATGAATATAGTGAGACATTGGAGAAAAACCATTTTCTGGCTCTCTTGGTCAGTGTCAGTTAGATGTGAGCCAAGGATTAAAATCCCTGTACCTGACAAGGTGGAGGTTAGAATTTCTTCTGGTTGCTTTGTCTTCTCAACATTATTATCTGATAACCTTAATAAATTTCCATGAGCAGACATCTGTTAGCATTACTGACTTTAGCTGTATAAAGTGCAAAGATTGCCATTGATTAAACTGATTATTACTTGCTAGGAGGATTAGGTCAGTGAGACCTTTGGAAAAAAAGTTCTGCTCTGCTTTTATTCATGCCAATAATCATGGTGCATTATTTGATATTAAATGAATTGTTAGGTTTCTCTAAATTTATTACCATTTAAGATATATAAAGGTGTCTATTGAGCACATACCATATGCTGGAACAACTCCTGGATGATGTAAATTTTAATGTCATGGACAGTTTTCAAGGACTTTTAATAAAACTATGCCCCTGGCTCTCTTCAACATACTAAGCAGTGCTCATTTTTTGTTGTTGTTGTTTTATGAAGGACTTGGAAATAGAAGCAAAAGTATTAAAAATAAGATGTTTTATATACATGTACCAACTTCCCACAACTACTGGAGTTGTGCTGAATTATTTCATTATGTATGTACTACAAGCATGTACTAATAAGAAAAGTAAAAACAAAACAAAACAAAAAACTAAGAAAAAAATACAGCTCTGAAACAAGAAAGGAGTCCTCAAAATGTCTAGCTTAGGATATTCATGAGAATGATGGCTACTAAATTGAATCCTTTAGTGCTCATCTGCCTGTATGCAACTGACTGCCATTTTACGTTTATTTTAGGAGGTGACACTAACATCTGTCCACTTCTGAAAGGCTTGCTAGGTCAATTTCTATGGTTACAAAAATAATTCATCATTTAATCTGAATGTCAGTAATTCTGTTTGAGAAAGGTTACTAATCTACAGTGCTCAAAGCTAAGAGAGAAGAAACTTTTTGGCTATGCAGGAAAAGCTTAGCTTTTTGACTTGTCCCAATTTCCTGTATGGGTCCATGAGTAGATCACGGTCTATTTTCTATTACTATGTATGCAAGTTTTAAGAAACATAGATCTGATTTTAGAGCTTTAGAGCAGTAGTTTACATGAAAATCCACTCAAAGCCACCACATAAATTCACTCAAGCCATGCACTGTATAAATTTACCATGAATTACTCCTCTACCACTGTATAGTACACAACTTGTACCATCTTACAAAATAGTTATAGGACCATTACAGTCTGTGGTTTAAATATCCTCCAAGATACATGATTGGGTTGGTCACCATCCTATGATGCCACTATTGGGAGGTGCTAGAACATCCGATAGCTGGAACCTAGTAGAAAGAAGTTAGGTCATTAGGAGTATGCCCTTTGAGGGGAATTTGGAATCCAAATCCCTCCCTCCCTTGTCTTTTTGCATGCTGGCCACCATGAAGAGAGTAAATGTGCTGAACTACATACTCCCAACCATGATGCTCTGCTTTGCCTTATGACACAACCAAGTTGCCATGAACTGAATAGTTTGAAACCATGAACCCAGAATAATTCTGTCTTCTTTTTAGGTTGATTTT
Organism: Dasyprocta punctata; assembly: GCA_004363535.1. Lineage (NCBI taxonomy): Eukaryota > Metazoa > Chordata > Mammalia > Rodentia > Dasyproctidae > Dasyprocta > Dasyprocta punctata. Next base: position 28,599 of record RJWM01008214.1, on the reverse strand, counting down.
CTCAGCTATTTTGTCACAGTGTTGGGCAACTGAACAACATAAAGTTTATTCTGTCACTTTCCCCTTAAAGGGACAAAACTTGAAGGCATAGTTTTTCTTTTAATGATCATAACTCTCATTGTTTCATGGACCATAGTCACATGGTTCTGATATTCTACTTTCAGCATATTAGACAAAGAAAGAAGACAAGCTATGTACTTTTGCACTTAGAGATGCTATCTTAGGGGCAAACTCTTTTGGTGCACATCCTTTTATTATTTTTTATTTTTTTTTATTTTAAAGAGAACAAAACAAAACAGAACAAAGCAAATAAGGACAGAACAATGCAAACAACACAGAACTTCCCAAGACCACAGGAAATCAACAGTGGCTATTATAATGTCTCTTGTTTTCTTTGAGATAGTTGTCCATACCTTTGCAAACAATAAAATCAAACCAAGCAAAATAGTATAAAACCAATCAAAACAAAAGAATGAAAGCATTATGGGACTTCAAAACAAGACAATAGGAAATCAACAATGGCTACCATAATGTTTCTTGTTCTCTTCAAAATAGCTGTCCATACCCTCATACACAATGAAATCAAATAATAGAAAACAGATTAAAACCAAACAAAACAAAAGAATGAAAGCATTACAGGACTTCAAAACCAGATAACAGGATATTAACAATGGTTACTACAATGTCTCATTTTCTTCAAAATAACTGTTCATGCCATCACATATAATAAAATTCAGCAAAGCAAAACAGAATCAAACCAATTAAACAAAAGAATGGATGTTATTTTCATACAATGGAAAACTACCAAGCTCTAAAATAGGGTAATATTGAGGCTCTTATAGGAAAATTAATGCAACTGGAGGTCATGTTCATGGGTGAAACAGTTTGAACTCATACAGGTGAACACTAGCATAAAATGCAGAAGGAGTTTGTGGGATCTGAAAGCACAATAGATATTATAAAAGTGATAGGGGAGGAAACACCTAGGAGGAGAAGGTGGTAACCAATGTTAATTTCTTATTGTCTTGTCTTGAATTCTTACAATGTTTTCACAGTTTGGTCAGGTTTGGTTCTGTTCTGTCTTGTTTTGTTAGATTTTACTGTGTCTGATGGTATGGGTAGCTATTTGAACATAATGAGATGTACCAGGGTAATCATGGTTGGTTTCCTATTATCTTGTTTTGAAGTCCTATAATGTACACACCCTTGTAATACAAGTGAGAAACACCTTATTTTTCTTTTCACTTTTCTGTGGGTATCTTACTGATAGAAACATTATAAGTAAGATTATGGGGTTTCAGACCATACCTAGACCAAGATCAGCAATTTCACTGGCCAGCTTCTCCTGACGACATGATGCTGATGCCAGAAGTTTCTGTGATGAGAGCTGATTCACTTACTACAATTATTTTTGTTTTGTATTAGTATATATTGGCAAAACACTATCCTTACATTATGTCTGGTGAGTTGGTACATGTATACTACACATCTAAATTATTTTCTCATCATTTTCTCCTTCCCTCCCATTCCCTCCTTCCATTTCTTTATCCTTTTCCCATTTCAAGAAGATCTGTCTCTCTGCCTCCTATTATCTATCATTGTGCTGTTTAATTATAATTTGGAATTCCCATGTAAAAAAAATCATTCAGTATTTAAGCTTTGTCTCTGATTTATTTCACTTAACATCATGGTCTCAAGGTAAATTCATTTTCCTACAAATGACCCAAATTTATCCTTCTTTATGGCAGAGTAATACTATGTTTTATATAAATGCTGTACTATATTTCCCTTATCCATTCACTTGTTGATGGACATCTAGGCTATTTCCAGGACTTATCTATTATGAGTTATGCTGCTATAAATATGGCTATGCATGTATCACTATAATATGGTGTCTTTGACACTTCTGAGAAAACAATGAGAATGGGAATATCTGGGCTGAAAGGAATTCCTCAATTTAGTTTTTTAGAGAATCTTCATACTGATGTAGTGGCTGTACTAGTTTACCCACCCACTAGTAATGTAGAAGGGTTTCATTTTCCCTGCAGACTTACCAGCATTTATTTTTTTATTATTTCATAAATGTCTGGTTTCCCCACAGAACTGAAGCAACCTATGGTAGATATTTAAGTTTAAAAAATTTATTACAGTAAAAGATGTATTGCATTTCATGCTCCTCAAAACACTCTCCCTGGCTTTGAACACATTTGTCCTATTGTTCTTGTCACTTTCCAAGGCAGCTCTAAAGCCCTCGTCTGAGTCTTTAGTTGTACTGTGGTGGGTGCTTCAATGCTCTGAATCAATTCAAAATGTTTAGCTTTTGTGAACATTTAACTTTGGAGAAGAGCCAGAAGTCATAAAGTGCAAGACATGGTAAACAAGGTAGATGAAGGTATATCACAATGTGTTTACAAGCTTGCTTTCCTGCTGAATGGCACTTGGCAGCAGCATTTTTGATCCTAACTCACAAAGAAGACTTACAGTACTGCTTCGGAAAGAGGCAAGAACAATGTAATATATAAGTCTTTGAAGGGGACATCATATTCATCTAAGACTTCAAGAAAAGTTTAAAGTACAGCCAGTATTATCTACTTCTAAAATTGGAGGTAATCAGCTTTCAAAATATTTTTAAGGTCAAAGTGGCTAATTAAAAGTCTTTCTGTCTTATTTTTCCATAGCAGTAAAAACTACCTGAAGCATTTTATATGGAATAATTCATTGTGATACAATGAAGTGTGAGCAGATAGAATCATTTCTGGCTTCTGAGGCATCAATGACCTCTCCATTTGTATCTAGAAAGCAGATGTACCCTTTGCTGTTTTACCAACATGGGTAAGAAAGGACTTCAGTGGTACATATTTTACTCTTCTATTTAGCATTTTATTATTTAATCAGGGTCTTTGATCACAGAGAATCAGGGAGTGCACCATCCCTTTAGAAAAGAAATAACAAAGCTTGCCTGAAAGGAATCCTATGCTGTGTCACTCATGGCTCCATCAGCACATATTAGAATCCCACTTAGGATTCACAATAACTAAAAATGTTAAATTGCATTCACAGGGTAATACATCAATTTAGGGGAATATCACAATTATGTCTCAGACTGTCCAAGGGCTCTAAAAATGAAAAACCACCAGAAGAAATTTGTATTCCTCATTTAGAAGAAGAAGGAGTGGAAAGATGAAAAGGAAGAGGATAAGGAGAAGAGAATGAGAAGAAGGGGAAGGGAAAGGAGGAGGAAGAGATTGAGAAGAAGAATGGGAGGAGGAGAAGGTGGGGGAGAAAAAAGAACACAAACAATTAGGGATACAAATGACTTAAAATGTTTTTCTTTTACAAAAATTCTTACCAGTTAAAATGCCTTTGATTTTGTTTTCTAGTCTCATTCATCTCTCCAATGCAGAGTGCATTGTGAAAGACAGAAGTGCATGTGAAATATTCTGGTAGTCCAATTAAAGATGGGCTTTCATTCTTAGAGGTTAAATTAGAATTAACACAATTAATTATCTGAGTCTCACTAAAATGATGTGAAAATTGAGAGAAGAAAGCAGCACTATTCTACTGAGGGGATTCTGAATTGGCTGCTGAAGGTAAGTATCATTTTTATTTAGGTTCACTTTCTATCTGTAAATACTGCTGTGCAATCATCTCAAAGGAAATGTATGCTAATTCAGTTCACTTGTAAAAGATTATATGAAATATGCAGAGGTTGTCACTGTCCTGTCACATTTTCTCACCCATTTTTCAATGGCTGAGGTAAGTGTAACTACTTCTTCACAATTATTAGTATTTAAACTTATTATTTAAACCTCCTAAAGTCATCATATCTGATAATATTATTTTAAGTAATTACAATATTATTTATTCTGCAATATCCATAGAAAACAGAAAGGAAAATCCAAACTCCACAAGGAACTATTCTCTTTAGAATGATGGGAGACAATTAATTAGAGAAGAGAATTAATGAAATCTTTCAACTAACTCCTGATGAAAAGATTTTCCAAGGTTGAATTCAATATTTAAATACATCAATGTATGCTGAAGCAATTATAAGCAAATTAGATACTAAATGAAATAACTGAAATTAGAGATCAAATAATAGTATTTTTTCTCCTAAGTCTGAAAAGTACGTATCCAAAACTGTTAACTGCAACAGTGATAGTTGCTGAATTTAGGATTAAATTATCCTAGTTACTAATATTTCAAATCCTCAAAAGATCTGTTGCAACACATATTGGGGCCATTTTTCTCTCTTTGAAATTGCTTTTATGCTTAGCCAGAGAAGAAATGAGGCTGAAAATTAATTCACATGGCATTTTAACCAATAGTCAGTAATTTCTGTTCCACAAGTAAGAGGCAGCCCAATGCATTTAGGAATGACTTTTCCAAAAACCACTCTGTTAGCTGCCACTCTGAAGTGAACTAATTAATTTCCATTTCAGGCCTTTTCACCAGATAAAACTCTTGTTTTTTTAACATCCTAGTATATAAGCTGTGTTTTATTTAATATAGAAGTTGCTTTTGTTTCATTTTGGCCAACCTTCATATAAACCTCTTCCAATATTTGAGAATCTCCTTACTTTATGAATCTTGTTCTTGAGCGATGCTGGATGTGTTATTGAAACCAAACAGGCCAAGCCAATGCTTTCTCATCCTTTCTGTCAGTGAGGGCAGGACACTAATCAAACCAGGCCTGGAAATTTAAAATCCACACTGAGTCCTCATTTTCATAGTGGCAATATTTGTAGAATACAATGTGGTATCCAAAACAAGCTATGGGGTCTTGTAATTTCCAGATTAGTAGTATTCTCACCAAACAAATATGTGGTGTGATTTATGCAATTGTTCTTTATTGCATGGCCCCAAATTCGTTCCTCCAATTCATGTTAGAAATAGCTTTCTCAGACATCTTCTTTCCCTTCAGACTGACCTAGAGAAAAAAACTTAGACTTTACATACAAATTCAACTGTTTTTTTTTACCTCAACTATCCTGGTTCTTTATATTATTTATTTTTTTCAAATCTTGGCCAGGTTTTCTCTTCATAAAATTGGCTTATTGTACAAACCAGGTGAGTTAATACATGTGAAACACCTACTGTATGTCAAGAAGATTTCTGAGCTACTATTTTGCTTTTTATTATTATAAATATAAATTTATACTAATAAAATTAATATAAATTTAATTGATATAAAAATGCTATCCTCATTTTGTAACCTGTACTTTTTTCCCATTCTTTTTGGGAATTTATCTAGGTCTCTATGCTTTCCTACCTTGGAGTAATTTTTCATACTTTGAGGTAAACTTAGGGCGCTTCTGTTTTCCTTTCAGTTTTTTTGTAAGGTTGTTTGTTAAAAAGGTTTTTGTGATGGAGCAAGGAGAAGCAAATGAAAGTTTTAAAAAATAAGCAGAAGAGGTTTCTTAAACAAACAGAATGACTCTATGGGTCCATGAGATTCGTATGAACTCTCACTCACACTTTGGAAGGAGGGCATTGCCTCAAGGATTGTGTTTATATTGCGCTCTTCGAGAAATTGAAACCCCTCGTCAGATGTCCCAGCCTCCAGCTGGAAGCTGCAGAACTACCTGCCTGCATGGGAAATCAAACTGAAGCACATTTTCCTCTGTGTGTGTGTGTGTATTTGTGTAATTTTGCATGTCAAGACTATTACAGGTGTACATGATCCTAGAGTGCATAAAGACTTACCATAATTTGAATTTCCTGGTATACCAAGTCCAGCAGAATGAGGATTCAGTGCCACTTTTCATTTGCTTAGAGGAGAATGTTGTAATTTGTGTTTTATAACCAATGATCTTTTTGGCCATAGAAACACAGCAGCATCTCAGAAAAAGTCAATTCTATTCTTTATTTACTCTTTCCCCATCTCTCTCTCTTGTAATCATCTCAAAGCATCCGGTTTATGACATGACACAAACATGTATGTAGGGCTGAGCATGGTAGTGCACATTTATAATCTCAGCAGTCAGGAGCCTGAGGCAGGATATCTGCCTTGAGTTTAAGGTCAGCCTGAACTACACAATGAGACCCTGTCTCAAAAAAAAAAAAAAATATATATATATATATATGTGTATGTAAACAGTAAATTTTGTTTCTGTGCCTCTCTATGAAATATGATACATCTTAAACTTTCAAGGTCATTTCCATATATAAGATATGAATTTGAAAATTTAGTGACTTGACATAAACATTCAAATGTGCTGTGTTTCAAATATTTCAATAGTGATGGCTTTGAGAGGAAGACAGTCGGCAAACTCACACAGGCCCCATTTCCTTCTGAAGAAATTGTACTTTGCCCAATTTATCATTTTGTCATACTTCCTCTAAACCCACCTTATTTTCCCACCCATCATCTGTACTGTGGCTAACAAACAATAAGATTACTTCACCTTGTTGACAGATTGCATAAGTAGACCCATTTATAAATAAAATGATCCAATAACACAGGATGAAAGAATTGTATTTGAATTTTAAGAATGAAAACAAATGTAAAGGCAGAAAATAATTGAAGATGAAGGGTGCGTTTTCAGGGAGAAAAAAAGAAAGAAAATCTTAACCAATGCTGCACCTGTGCACATACTTCAAAAAGAAGTGGCATGGCTGAAATGATTAGAGCTCATTTTGGAGAATTTATATGGGTTCTGTATTATGGTGTATTAGTTACTTTCCTATTATAGGAACAAAATACCTAACTCCCTCAATTTAAAAGATGAGAGGATTCATTTTGGTCATAGTTTTAGGAGATTCAGTACATGGTTCAGGGGTGGTGGGCTCCAACAAAGAAGTAACATTTTGGAAGGGCAAGGAAGAAGAAAGCTGCACAACCTGTGACATCCATGAATCAGAGAGAGAAGGTACAATCTAGGCAGGTAGACATACCCTTCAAAGGGCAGATGCCAGCCGGGCATGGTGGTGCACGCCTTTAATCCCAGCACTCGGGAGGCTGAGGTAGGAGGAGCGTTGTGAGTTCGAGGCCGACTTGGGCTACAACGCGAGCGCAAGGCCGGCCTGAGCTGCGTAGTGCAACCCTGCCTCAAAAAGCAGGGCTGGGAGTTTGGCTCAGTGCCTTAAGCGCCTGCCCTGGCAGGCACGAGGTTGTGAGTTCAATCCTGGGTGCCGAAAAAAAAAAAAAAAAAAAAAGGGCAGATGCCACCAGTCACTTGCCTCTCCCATTCAAGCCCTACCTCCTAACAACATATTTGGACTCATCAATAGGTCAGTGCACAGATGATTGCAACACCTTCATGTTAAATAAGTTTCCAAAAGCCCCACCTCTGTACACATAATACTTTGGGGCACAATTCCATATGTAAACTAAAACATTCTGCCCCTGATACCCAAAAGACTCTTGTCCAGCTCATTTTACAAAATGCATTTAGTCCATCTTTAAAAGTTGCCAAAGTTTTACCAGTTTCAGTAATGGTGAAAAGTCTAAGCACAAAATTCCCTGTGAGTTCTTGGTAAACTGGTAGCTGTAAGCCCCTGCCAAATTTTGAAATTGAAAGCTAAATACTTCTAACCTACAATGGCACAGTGCACATTTTTCATTATAAAAGGGAGGAATAGGGGAGATAGAAAGGAATCAGACTGAAGCAAAGACAAAAACTGGTAGGGAAAACATTAAATTATGTAGCTCCATGTCCAACACCCAAGGCAAGTTGTAGCCAGCTGTGAATGCCAAAGGACTTAGGCAACCTGCCCCTGTAGCCTTGCAATCAAAATGGCCTTTCTGCTGGGCTGGCTCCACTCACTTCTTTGGATTTTCTCAGCTAATGATTCACCTCCCTGGCATCTCTAATTTCCTGTGGTTGTCCCTGTCCTTTTGTCTTTACTCTCACAGCTTCACATGCCACCAGTTCAGAGCCATCTTGCTTGACCTCACAGACCTTCCTTTGAAATCTGGCTGAAAGTCTCCATGACCCCATAGCTCTTGCATTGTGTATGCCTACACTAGCACACCATGCAGGCACTGCTGCCAGCTTGAGCAGTAGCCAGTCCCTCTTGGTTCACGGCTGCAGGCCTCTAAGTGTCTGCATTGCTAAATTCAGAGTAACACTTCCATAAGCAGCCCTGAATAAGTAGAAAACTCTGGGACTCTCTTTTCAAAATGAAGTCTCTCAAAGGAAGTTACTATTTTACACATCTGAGCATAAGAGAAGTGGGTCTGGCCTTTACCTTAGGTGTCCTCCAAGCATCTTTCCTTTTGTTCTAATGTAAATTTCTTGACTTTTTTTTTTCATTTTTTAACAGTTTTTAGGAGAATAAAACAAAACCAAACAAAACAGAATACAGCAAATCATAACAGAACAATGTAAGCAATACAGGACTTCAAAACAAGAAAACACGAAATCAACAATGGCTACCATAATGTCTCTTATTTTCTTCAAAATATTGCTCTGAAGTCCCATCATGCTTGACTTCTTTTTCAGTGATGTTAAACTTTTCAAACAATCACACATACTTTTGCCCTGATTTTACACATGGTTCCTTTTGGGGCCAAAATTTAAGTTTTGAATTTTTTTTCCTGTTCTGCTTTTTTTTTTAACCCCTGATTATTCTCACTATAAATCTGATTTAAATTATCTAGAAGTAAAAATGCCTACCCCGATACTGTGCTGCCTTGAATTTTTCTCTGCCAGATTATTCCATCACTTTCAAATTCAGTGTCACACAATGTCTCAGGACATGGACAAAATGTAAAAATTCTTTGCCAAAATGAAATATGCTTGGTCTCTAATCCAATTTCAAATAGGCTTTCCATTTTCACATGGAATCTTGCAAACCTGGCTTTTGCTGTCCTTATTTCTATTCACATTATGAACTTCTGAGCTCTGACCAGAATCACTGGTCAAGTCTAACTTCTTCAAAATTTTATAAATTTCTTTTGTAAAGGAGTTCCAAACACTATTCATTCACATGAGTGGGCAGAGTCACAGAAAGAACCTCACTTTGTAGGTATCAATTTTCTGCATTAGCTATTTCCCCATTGCTGGAACAAAATATCCCAAACCCACAACTTAGAGGAGAAGTATATTTTGAGTCACGTTTTTGCGGGATATAGTCCATGGTGGGTTCGGTGCAAGGAAGAATCAGCATAGTGAAAACACATTGCATGGGAAAGTTGCTCAACTAATGGCAGCCAGAAATCAGAACAAGTAGGGAGAAGCTCAGGACAAAGTTACAGCCTCCAAAGGCCTGCCCCCAGTGACACACCCTTTCAAACTACCTTCTAATAGTACAGTTAGACGTGAACTGATCAATGCATAAACCCACTGATGAATATAGTACCCTTTTGATCCAATAACTTACCAAAGGCATCAATTCCAAACGCATGACACTTTGGGGGAACATTTTAATTGTTGATGCTAACATATGCTTGATGTCTTAGGTTATTAAATGTTTCTCTAAGGTATGGAATCTATCTTATTTGTTTCACTTAACAAGTGAGCAAGCTGACATATGAAATGGAGAGATTTTTTCAGAGTACTATGTTTAGTAAAAAAAAGAGAATAACTTCTTGAAAAAAGCTATTTTATTTCATAACTCAAATACATATTTACCACACTATAATGAGTCCTAAACTTATTTTTAAAAAATACCACTAGCTAAACTACAAAAGGAAGCTTGTATTGAAAGCCACTTGGCAAAATTCTGAAAAAAATTAAAAAGAAATGAACAATACAAAGATGCCTCTTTTTTGAAAATAGAATTAAATATGAAGTAGGAATTTTTAGGTATCAAGAGAAAGAGTGGACTGAAATTTATTAAACGAAAGCTGTCAGTATGGAACCAACTCTAAATACTGCTGTTGTTGTAGAGAATGAACTAATACCCTTGATATCTTGGACTTTACCTAAAATATGCAAGTGTTCTTATGTTCAGAGAGTAGCGATATCAAATTCTCAGCAAAAGAGATTCAAAGCAAAGTCCCTCCTCAAACTTGAGTTTTCTTTTCATTATAGCTTACAAGGATATGTTTGACTTCATTACAAGATTAGATGAGGATGATGGAGCACTTATGCAGTACCAATGGTTCAGATGTAGATAGACTATATAGTCACATAATGTACAAAATACTGTATATTCACACAACATATGAAAGAGCTATAATTGGTGTGATATTTGTATTGAAATTTGGTGACCAATTAAAGATTCATGGAAATCTCCACTATTAGATGTGAAACAAGATTAAAACAGAGGGAGGATTGTGCAAGCCAATGAGAGACCACAAATAGTAGCTCAATTAATGACCAAAATAGTTTTCACATCAGGGAGAATACATATGTTTCTCTTTGTTAACCGTGGCTCAGAATTGGGCTGAAAATTGCAATGAAATCTAGATTTCAGATTTGAGAACAGTCTTGAATATTTGGCTTATTTGGTTTGATCGATATTGGAAGTTGCTAAGTAAAGGGATACTTCAATACTTATATATGTCTAATTAAAATCCAAAGTAAAGTTTTAAAATATCTTAACTTTCCCTTTGAATGTAATAAATGTTTAGAATTAACTCTAGAATATGAATATTTCAGTCAAAACCCTCATCCTCATCCACTGAAATTAAGCATTTGTATATTCAAGTGACTCACTGAATTTAGAGGTTTGCTCTGAAGCTCATGTAAGTACACTCTAGAAAATAAGAGTTCATTAAAAGTTAGTGGTTGGGGTCATTATGTTTACTACTGGAAGTTTCTGTGAGTGAAGTCAAACGTATTCTGATTCCAATATAAGATATAGGTAGGAAAACCATGTCTAGTGGAATTTTGGCAGTGGATTTGTTCCCACCTAAATTTATATTTCAATTTTGCCACCATTCAATGTGACTGTGATTAGGTAAGTTTGCAATTGCTCCTAGTCTTTGTTTTCTAGAGAACTGCTGAATTTATATATAAATATCCTGCACGGATCACATGCTGTGATGTACAGTGGAAAGTCACTTATCTGACATTATCAGAACATGTAGCTGGTTAAATGTGGGTTAAAGTAGAAATTATAATATTCCAAATAGCCTAGAAATGAATGAACATGATTAACACAGGAAATGGAGAGACAGAGATATGATACTATATGTTTTCTTCCGTGAATTTTAATTTAAAAGGTTTTTGGTGTATATGAAAAAGCATAATTTAGAGCCAAGAACCTGGCCTAACTTATGCTAACTTTCCTTTCTTCTTTCTTCTTATTGTTAAGGCAGTGGGGTCAGTGATTGATAAATCCAGAGATCCACTGTCTTGTCGTTGCTGCAATGAAAATGTTTGTTCTATTTTTTCAGACTTAAAAGTAAGTTTGCAATGATGATAATAATATATAAAAAGGGGATAATGTTCGTATTTCAGTAGTGCATTTTAATCATAGTGTAATTGGTTTCACTGCTGCATTTTCATATACATATATATTCTGATCCTATCCACCCCTGTTGCTTTTCTCTCATTTATCTCTCCCTCCCCCTCGATTCCTCTCCTTTTTAATAACTTCTCTTCTACTTTTATGCTGTCCTTTCTTTCTAGATTCCACGTATGAGACAAAAACGTGTATTTGATTTTCTGAGCCTGATTTATTTTGCTTCACATAATGATCTCCAGTTCCATCCATTTTCCTAAAAATAACATGATTTCATCCCTCTTTATGGCTGATTCATATATAAATCTGCCATTCTTCAGTTGACAGGCATTAAAGTTGACTCCATAACTTAACTGTAGTGAATTGTGCCATGACAAACACAGATAACTGAATGTCTATATATTATACTGGTTTTAATTCCTTTAAGTATGTATTCATGAATGGTTAGCAGGGGACAATGGGAGCCCCAGTTTTAGATTTTAGAGAAACTGTCATCCTGATTTCCATAGTGACTATATTACTTTACATTCCCATCAACAATTTTTCAGTGTTACTTTTACTCTACATCCTCATCAATATTTATTGTTGTCTGAATTCTTGATGATGGCCATTTTTATTGGGGTGAGATAGATTCCCAGTGTAGTTTTGATTTAAATTTCCCTTATGGCTAAAGATGTTGAATATTTTTCACATAATTATATATTTCATTTAAGAAATGCCTGCTCAGTTCACTGGCCTGTTTGTGGAATGGGCTTTAGTATTTTTTTGGTATTTTAAACTTTTTAAAAAAATATTCTGGATATTAATGTTATATTAAAGGATTACCTGCAGGCTCTCATTTTGTGTGTTAGTTCTTCACTCTATTATTTTGTTAACCCTTCCAAAATTTTTCAATTAGATGTAATTCCATTTGGGCATTCTTGCTAATATTTGTTGAGATGCTGGCATCTGAGTCAAGGTATCATTGTGTTTCTCTATATCTTGAAGTTTTTTTCTTTTGTTGTCTTCTAGCAGTTTCAAAATTTCAGTACTTACATTGACATCTTTGAATTATTTTGAGTTGATTTTTGCACAGGGTGAGAGACAAGGATCTAGTTTCAATCTTCTACACAAGGATATGTAGTTTCCCCACAGCCATTTAAAAAGCCATTATTTCTCTTCTGCAGGTTTTAGGAGGCTTTGTCAAAAATCAGGTGACTGTAGCTGCATGGATTTATCTCTGAGTCCTCCTAGTCTATTCTGTTTTCTATTGTATTCTATTGTATTCTATTGTATTCTATTGGTAAAGGTTTCTTTATGTTGTTTTTGTGACTATGATTCTAGTATATTTTGTTACTACAATTCTAGTGTAAATCATTACAAACATTTGAAAAATAGACTCCTGTCTGATATGGCTGCAATTCCAGTGTACGGAATCATTTATTAATGACAAAAATTATAAGATACTAAGAAAAAAGTGCAATACATTCATTAGCATTCATTTTTATTCATTGAATATTCATTGATACTAAATTTTATCTAATAGTGGAGGGGATCTTTTTCCTGTGCATCAGGAAGCAGCTGTGTTGAGGGCAGTGGCTACCACTTGAGGAGCTGAGCACCTGAGTGGTGTGTGCGACAGCGGTGCCAGCTGATACTCGGGCCTGAAGGAAACTGCTGGGCAAGCACACGCAGCCTCATCTCAGAGTGATGCTATGAGCAGCGGCATGGCACAGTGTGCGATGGTTTAAAACTTAGGATTGTTTTAACACTTAGCAAATGTGATAGATAACATTTCGTGGACTAGAATCTGATACAGGACCTATCTTTACAAACACTTTTAAATTATTGTATGTTATATGCTGCTGTAGGGGTGTTCCCCACTCTAACATACGTAATCCTTGTTACAAACATGCCAGATAAAAATTATTAAAAATTTTATATTTTTAGATGAGAAAAATGAGCTTGAGTGAGGTTGGGTACTTATCTAAAGTTGCATATATTTGTGCATGATGAAAGAGTACATAGCAAACAAAGAGAATGAAGGAAACTGGATGCAAAAGAGCAAAGAGGACAAACCTCTTGCAAATAGGAAGGGTTTCAGGAGGCCAAGGATGAGGAGTGAGGGGAAAGGGAAATAAGATGAATAAAGTGATGCCATGTACAGGAATGGAACAACCTCAATGAATGTGTGTACATTATATACATAAGCATGATCTGAAATTAATAATATCAACAAGAATGAAAATGGGGAAAGGAAAATTAAATGAGGAGAGAGGGAGAAGGGGAGAGGAGAGGAAAAAAAGAAACAAGCTGTGGTATGCACATGTACCCACTCCCTAAGGTGATTGTAAACTGCATGTCCTTCAAACACACACAAATAAATACATACATACAAACGTACATGTTTTTTCTATTTGAGACAAGGTCTTGCTATGTAGCTCAAGATGGCCTTGAACTCACTATGTAGTACAGGCTGGTTTCAAATTCCCAGCAATCCTTCTGACTCAGCCTGCCCCAAGAGCTGGAATTACAGGTGTGCACCATCATGCTCTGTTTACATATATTTTTACAAAGCTGGAATTTTAAGTTCATTTGATTCAATTCCCTATAAATCCAGCACTCGGGAGGCTTAAGCAGGGGAATCCCCATGAGTTTGAGGTCAGGCTGAGCTACGTAGTGAACTGAAGGGTGGCCTGAACTACACAGCAAGACCCTGTCCCAATAAAACAATCAATCAATTAATCGATAAAAGAATACTGTTCCAGCAGAAGTTTGAAATGGCAAAAATCTATAGGCTTCTTTAAAATTACTAGAGTATTAGTTGTGGTGATGCACATTCAGTTGAAATTACTGGTCAAATCAGAGCAAGGGATCATACTATTAATACAAATTTTACAAATCATGCACAACATACATGTATGCATATATATGCTTTCTTCAAATATATATAAACCATCCCTAAGAAACGTGGGTCATATTTCAGACTTTGGAATTAATTTTCATAACAGAAGGCTGTGAGCTGGTGCCACGGTGCTTTGATTCACATTGCCCTTCTTACTGGTAGGATTTAATATGTCAAATATATCCTGGGAATTGGGAAGACAAGTTTGTTTTCTGTTTTCCTTCTTTTTTTTAATTTTAAAAATGAAAAACAATCATACAGAATTTCAAAACGAAATAATATTAGATTTACATTGGTTAACATATTGCATATGGTTATATTCAAAGTACTTGTACAGATTACAAGATATATAGGCATAAAAAATGATTAAACAATGAAAACACAAACTTTTTGATGAACTAACACAAATTAGTAGTATAGTTATCTGTCTTGTATATCTATCTGTCTATCTATTTATCTATCTATCTATCTATCTATCTAATACATAGTCTTTTCCCTTCTTTCTTTTCTGCTTTCCCCTATCCCAGTTGTTTATTCCTTTTGTGAAACCACACCCTTCATAATAGCATCCAAAATAATGAAACACTTAGGAATCAATCTAACAAAGGAAATAAAACACCTATATATTGAAAACTACAGTGCTCTGAAAAGGGAGATTGAAGAGGATATCAGAAAACGGAAAGACATTCCTTATTCTTGGATAGGAAGAACCAACATTGTGAAAATGGCCATATTCCCAAAATTGTTATACAGATTTAATATAATTCTGATCAGAATACTATTTGCATACCTCACAGATTTAGAGAAAACATTCCTAAAATTCATTTGGAAACAGAAGAGACCTAGAATTACAAAGGCAATCCTGGATAACAAAAGCAAGACAGGAGGCATCATAGACCCTGACTTGAAAATATATTACAAAGCTACTGTAATAAAATCAGCATGGTACTGGTAAACAAAACAGACCTGAGGATCAGTGGAACAGATTAGAAGATCTGTAGACTCAACTATAAACACACTCAGCTACCTTATCTTTGACAAAAGGAGCAGACATGCTCACTGGAAGAAAGATAGCCTCTTTAATACATGGTGCTAGAAAATTTACTTTCCACATGCTGAAGACTAAAACTAGATGCATGTCTATCACCAGGCACTGAACTAAAGTTAAAGTGGATCAAAGATCTAAATATTAAAACAAAAACACTAAATCTACTGGGAAAAGAGTACATAGAAATGTTGAAGACATAGGAGTAGACAAAGAGTTCATGAACAAAACACAAACAGCACAGAAGTACTTCAAAGAATCAACAACTGGGATCTCATCTTATTGAAGAGGTTTTGCATGTGAAAACAAATCAACAACAGAGTAAAAAGAAAACCAACAGAATGGAAAAATATTTAGCCAACTGTTCCTCAGACAAAAGACTTGTATCTAGAATATATAAAGAATTGAAAAATATCAGGTCCCCCAAATTCAAAGACCCAATCCAAAAATGGGCTTCTGAGATGAATATGCACTTCTTAGATAAAGACATACAAATGGCAAATAAATAAATGAAGATATGTTCAACATCGCTGGTTACTTGAAAAATACAAATTAAAACAATGCTGAGATTTCATCTCCAAAAAAAAAAGTTATCATCAAGCAATCAGTCAATAACAAATGCTGATGTGTCTGCGGGGAAAAATGAACCATTTTCCACTGTTGGTGGGAGTGTAGACTGGTACAACCACTGTGGAAATCAGTGTGAGAGTCCTCAAAAAACTAGGATTGGAGGTCCTATTCAATTCAGCTATTCCCCTTCCAGGTATTTGCCCAGAAGAATTGAAAACATCATGCCACAGCAATACATTTGTACCCATGTTTATAGCAGCACAATTTGTAATAACTAAATATTGGAAACAACCCAAATTCCCACCAACCACAGAATGGATAAAAAAAGATGTGACACTTCTACACAATGGAGTACTACTCAGCTATAAAGAAGAATAGCTGGAGAATTTTAAAGATAGATGGATGCAACTTGAGACCATAATCATAAGTGAAATAAGTCAGATTTACATGTGTGAATATGGTATTGCCTCCCTATTGTAAAAAACTGAAAGAGTAAATAAGATTCAAAATGTATAATAGATATTGTGAAAGTGAAAGAGAAAGAAAGACACTGCTTTTTTTTCCTTCTTTAGAGTACACTGGATTCATATCTTTCTGGAGAATGTAAAAGCTTATCAGTTTTTATGGCTTATTTTAACCTATAATTCATACATGAACTGGCATTGTCCAATCATATCAAAGTTTGCTTGTTTTATAATCCATTGATGTAGCCACTGGTGTAGCTGTTTAAAATTTTGTACTACGTTTGTGTATGAGTGATAGAGACAGAAACAGAGGCAGAGGCAGAGACAGAGAGAGACAGAGAGAAAGAAAGAGAGAGAGAGAGGGAGGGAGGGAGGGAGAGAGGGAGATAGAGAGATTTGTAATTTTTGGGACAAAAATTGGAAAAGAGATCAGATAATTGTGATTTAAACTCTTGACAGTATAGCTGTGAGTCTTCCAATGCACTTGTATTCTCCCTAGGAGTTGTGTGCTACATTCTAGTATCATCTTTAGAGTCCTCTCCAGAATTATCTTTCTCTTCATCTCAATGCCATTAATTGTCTTGAAAAGTTTTAGACTTGTCATCATCCTTTCTGCTCATGACTAAAAGGAAACTTCTTTCTGGACAAAATTCATCTAGTTACACATTCTCATAAGAACAACATTTTGTAGCTTTCTTTTTCATGTATACTTTAAATCTTCCTCTTGACATTTTTTTCGGATTTTCATTCAAATTTCTGGTATTTAAACTCTTCCTAATATTTTCTGTCTTGCACATATATTTCCTTGGGATGTTTGACCTCATGTTTTATAATTCATCACATTCAGACAGTCAAATGAAGTTCCAAATACTAAACTACTCTTAGCCTTTTAATGGAGGGAAACTGAACACACTACAACTTGTGTTTTTATTTCTCTACACCTTTACTGAAACATTTTCCTTATTATATAAGCTTTCTTTCTGTTTTCTGTCAAAAAATAATCACAATACACCACCTGCTTGAAATGAAAACTCCTTTGTATGGCTTTGATAACATTCCTGCTAGACACACAAATGACATTTTGTGAGATTTTATATTTATTGGTCATGCATTTCAATTATATTGTCAAACACTGTATGCATTCTTATTTTTTACTTCTCATTAAAATCTGAGGTCACTAGATCTCAGTTGTTCCAAATCCAAAGGCTTCCTTTTAAACATCTGTTAGATAATCACAGAAAAACAAGTTTATGCACCTAATTTTTTTTTTTTTGAGGCACCGGGGATTGAACTCACAACCTCGCACCTGCCAGGGCAGGTGCTTAAGCCACTGAGCCAAACTCCCAGTCCTGGTTTTTTGAGCAGGGTTGCACTGTGTAGCTCAGGCCGGCCTTGTGCTCACATTGTAGCCCAAGCCGGCCTCGAACTCACAACGCTCCTCCTACCTCAGCCTCCCGCGTGCTGGGATTATGCACCTAATTTTTAAAAAATGTAGTGTAACTTTCTTTTGAAAGACAAATGAAAATGAAAGAAACACTATACTATGTACAGTAATATGTAAATATTTAGGCATTACTACAATGAAAAGCTCAGTGAGGTAGTAAGATTTATTTACCCACCTATAGTATTTAAGTTTTAAATTCAAATATTTGAAAATAAGAAGACATTTCGTACATAAGGTATGAGAAAGTCAATGAAAAGAACTGGTATTGCACACTAACACTAAAATGAGAGTTAATAAGGTAATCACAGATCAAGCAGACTAGTGTACAATATGAAACAGCAAAATGGAAAATAATTTCACTTGAATGAACAATAAAAAAGGCGAGACGAAGTACAAACTACTGGACTGAGAAAACTAAAAAGCCCAATATAAGCCTGTCAAATTCTTTGTAAAGCTGTCACTTTGTTTCACTCAATTTTGTTGGTTTTCTTTTGTCTTTATTAGGGAAATAAAAGTCTTGGCAGGAAAGGTGCAACATTAATTTATGGGCATCATTATGAACCAATTCAAATACTCAAATGAAAATTATTCAATTTTTTTTTACTATTCTACCCCTTCAAATATTCATATGTCTCTTGTAAATGGGAAGATGTAAACATAGAATGATGCAAGTGTGTGATTTGTATAGCAAACCCGAATAATAATATTGGCTTTGCTTTTGGAGTTGCTTACATTTCTGAATAAATGAACAATTCTTGGTACTACACAAGAAATAAAAGTACAGTCTCATTTTGATTTGCATATATATATATATATATATATATATATACTTTTGGTTTTTTTTTTTTTGGTACCAGTGATCAAACTCGCAACCTCGTGCCTGCCAGGAAGGCACTTAAGCCACTCAGCTAAACCCCTGGCCCTATTTTTTTGAGACAGGGTCTCACTATGCAGTTCAGGCTGTCCTTGAGCTCACTTTGTAGCCCAGGCCAGTCTTGAACTCACAATGATCCTCCTGCCTCAACCTCCTGAGTGCTGGGATTAAAAATGTGTGCCAGCACACCTGGCTTTGATTTGCATATTAAGATGGAATATTTACTATAAACTCATTCTGGCAAATGGGATTTGGATATACAGTCTCAGGCTCATATAACTATAAACGGATTTTAAAATTGCATTTTCAATTCGACATTCAAAAAAATCTTAAGGAGCCGGGTGTGGTGGCTCACACTTTTAATCCCAGCACAGGGAAGTCTGAGGTAGGAGGAGCGTTGTGAGTTCGAGGACAGTTTGGGCTACAACACAAGCACAAGACCGGTCTGAGATACATGAGACCCTGCCTCAGAAAAGTAGGGCTGGGAGTTTGGCTCAGTGATTTAAGCGCCTGTCTGGCAGGCGTGAGGTTGTGAGTTCGATCCCCAGTGCCACCCAAAAAAAAAAAAAAAAAAAAAAATCCTTAAGGACATCGGATTTTCTCAGCACTGAAACATAATTCGCACTACAATTCCTTCAGTCAGTTACCTACAGTACTTTCCAGCACGATGGCAAATGTTGTGTTTAAAGTCCAGGTCTTGTTTATTATCTGGAATATTCTTTCAGGAGCATGCTAGATTGTAGTTATCTTTGCATGCCCTAAAATATCTACCAAAATATCTTGCTTATAATGGAATATTAATAGTAATTTTCCAATTAATTGAGAATTTATTTCGTGTCATCATTGAATAGCTGGAAACACATTAGAAGAGAGGTTACGTGAACCAAACAATGTGTGTATGACAAAAACCTAATCCAGACAGTCTGCAATTCTATCAAAATTTATCAGATACGTGAATCTGTTAAGGCTCAGAAAATGATATAAACTGTGACCTCAAGGATATTTCTAAAAAGTATCTTCTTGCAGAGAGTGTGATAAAATGGAATGGTCTCAAATCTCTTTTACCAATCTTAAAAAAGCAAAAAGATCTTTGATCTTCCAAGCCAACTGGGACCTTTCTTCATCTAATCGTCTGTTTATTTATTTTTTTCTTTTTCTGGTATGTGCAAAACTTGACAGGTCCCCCCTCATTTTGCTCCTGGATTATAAGTCTAACTAAATTAATTTTATATGATTATATGTTATATAACCTAAAATCATTCATATTAAAAGAGTTCTATACATTTATTTTTAAAATGGTTTACTCCAAGTGTCTTTTGGGATGGCAGTGTGTCACCATGTGCAATAATGATTAAAAAATGAAATGGGAAGAAAATTATTCATGACTAAGGAATGGAGACAAGCCTTCTCTTGTCTCTAGAAAAATATACAAATGACGTCCAATTCCTTAAACCCTGGTATTGCTCAGATGTTGGCAAAAGCATTGCCCCAGATTTTTCCCTGATGTGCCTGTGGTAACTGTAGCTTACTTTAGTCTCCAGTGCAGTTTGGAACTTGTTAAATAGAATCACGCTTTTCTTGCCAGCATTTGACCAAATAAATATCACTTGACTATGCCCCCTATCTCTGTAAATACACCACTTTAACATTAAATCCAGTGTACAATTGTGGGCATGATGACTATTATTTTCATTTTGCTATTTTTCCTATATTTAAATTCCCATCATAGATTTCATAAAGCATATCCTGTAAAGTACAACAGTTAAGCAATTGTGGTAGTTTCTTTTGTAATATGTGTAGATTTATAGGCCTTCATTAATGCTAATGTTCATTTGAGTGAAAAGTATATTCAATCAAGTACTCCTTTGAATGGGATTTCCAGATCTCTCTCAAACACAGCTGGCTTCAAAGCAAAGTAGTCCAAAGATTATTCCTGCTAAATACATGTTTTCTACAACTTAGGGCAAGATTCTCAAAGTATCGAGTCACTTGCCAAAAACAAGATATATTATTTATGTTGCCTTGGTAATTGGCAGCCTGAAAATGATGGAAAATTCAGCCATCATCTCTCTCCCTTCTGGCTTGGCACTCACGGCAGTGGCTAATGATGTGGTGGTGAGAGGTTATCTGTTGTCTTGCAGCTACCAGGGTTTTTTGGCATAACTTTTCAGATACCTAATTATTGTTGGTGTTCTGCTTCCTGGGCCAAGTGGAATCTCAGTTGCTCATCCACAGACAGTATTAATTCAGTGGTGCACCTTTTAGCAATTGGATTAGTTCTGCTCAATAGGCTGTAAGTTCATTTATATTTCTGGATATGATATCAGATACAAAAATCTCTGAGGCTGGAGATTAGAAGCTATGGTAATAAGGAAACATAACATAACTTAGCTTTAAGCCAAAATAAAACCACAGGTCTGTGTATAGTCACCATAATTTACAGCTCAAATTTGTAAGTTCAAAAATACATGCTTAAACTATTTCATGTACAAAGATACAGTGCTGGTTTAAATAACATAGAAACCAAGAAGTAGAACTGACTTTATGAATGACTCAATCCAGAGGTTTAAACAGTGCTACCAGAATCTGATTTGCTTTCTTCTCTTTTGTGTCTTGCTGTAGCTTAGCTCTGTTCCCAAGAGAGCTTCCAATTGGGTAGACACACGGCTGCCTGAAGTCCAATCTTAGGATTTCATAGTCCCATGTCTGCAATGGAAGCAAAGCAAAGAAAGGGAAAGAAGGGGGAGGCGGGGAGGCAGAGGGGAGAAGAGGAAAAGGGAGAGGAAAGGTCTAGCCTCTGGTAATCACCATTTTAATCTCATCCTCTATATGATCAACTTTTTAAAAATATTCTTTATGAATGAGATCATTCAATACTAGTCTTTTTGTGCCTGTAGTGTATTATCTAACATCATTTCTCTAGTTCTAATATGTTACGAATAACAGTCTTTCATTCTTTTTCATAGCAGAACAATGTTCCATTGTGATACGTACATTTTCTTTACTCCTCCATCCATGGACACTTACGTTGTTTCCACTGCTTGGTTATTGTGAATAGTGCTGCAATGAATGTGACTTTGACTGGATATATACCTAGTAACTGAATCCCATGGCAGTTCTATTTTCATGGTTTAAAGAACCATCATACTGTTTTACATAAGGCTCTGCTGCATTCTTGCCAAAAGTTTGCAAAGGTACTTGTTGCTTTATATCACCCCTAGCACTTTTATTTTTTTTTTCTTTTTCATAATAGCCAATGGATGTTCTTACTAAGGTGAGATGACATCTTATTTTTTAGCTTAGTTTTTTTTTTAGGACCTCATTCCTGCTAAGCAAATTTTTTACCACTGAGTTTTGTGCCAACCTCCACTGGGCTTTTGATTTCCACTTACCTGATAATTAGAAATGTTGAGCACTTTTTCACAATTCCTATCCTTTGTGATGATCCTTAGTAGCCAGGATCCAGAGTCACCCTAGATTTGGGTCTTGGACAAAACCTCTGACTTTACTAGAAGTATAAATATCCACACAGAAGGGGGTGGGGAGGTGACTGAGATATAATAATGAATACATTTTTTATGTGACAACTCTGGGTCAAAACTAGTAAATAAAAAAAATTGATGTCACATACACGTTCACAAATCTTATTGTTACAGGAATGTTTCACATAGTAGGACATCATGAACATGGACCATGCAACTGAAACGTTTTATGGATAAAATTTGTTAATGAAGAAAAGAGAGGCGGGATAGCATATGTGCTCCTGGAGAAGTCAAGCATCTCTGCTGAATGTGTGCCCAGAGGCAGTCTTAGAATAGCACAAGAGTCCCAAATACCCAGTCACCAACTAATTATGTCTGTCTCAGTGGTTACAGGTAAGACAGCCAACATGTCATGAAGGTAATTGAAAGTTCTTCTGCCTTCTGAGAGAGTCTGACTGAAGCTATGTATTATCAAATAAAATAATAAGCTTATTTCAATTTTTGTCATTTTCTTCTTACTCATTTTCTGTATCAAAAATTTTACAAGTTAATTGATCACACTCAGTCAAATAGTAATTATTGGTCTATACATGAAAATTTATTCTCTAACAATGTTGGTAATTAATATAATTTAACAATTCAGAGACAAGAGAATATATTTGGTGCACAACATTTTAAATACCATGGTTATTGATATTTTTCTGCCATTAAAATTCGTATCTTCCTGCCTCATAATTTTTATTTTGAACACCATATTGTCTCAGACTAAATATGCTATCTGGGCTCAAGATGGACAGCACTTTCAACTCCGTAGGAAGTCATAGTTGCCAAGAAAAGATTTCCAGCTGGCAGGTCAATTAGGAGACCAGAGCCCCTGCTTCTGGGCAAATTTCCATGCTGACTCAGAGCTGTGTGTCAGGGACTCTGCTCTGTTGGTTTGGTGTGTGACCTT
Organism: Dasyprocta punctata; assembly: GCA_004363535.1. NCBI lineage: Eukaryota > Metazoa > Chordata > Mammalia > Rodentia > Dasyproctidae > Dasyprocta > Dasyprocta punctata. Next base: position 5,526 of record RJWM01008214.1, on the reverse strand, counting down.
ACCAGAATCACATTTTATGTCAGGAAAAAAAAAAAGTGGAGTACTCTATAACCGATTCTCAAAACATAATTATGACTTCATAAATCTCAATGGTCACAATGTTTCAACACTGGAGTAAATTCTCAGATTTGGTTCTGGTCAGCGTTTAATGATTTTCATTTAAAACCCTTTAAAAAGATTCTATAAATTAAAAATAGAGTATGTATTTGCTTACTAATAAATGAATAAGCTTATTAACACCCCCATTTAACAGATAGAAAACTGAGTTCAACCTTCAGTGATTTAACTCAAGAGAAAGCATGTGTGTAAATAAGGGTACGGGTTCTGTAGGTCCAGCACACATGTATCACCAGCCTAGGGCTTTTGCTATCTAATGTGTGTTAGGAATAGAAAAGTACATTTTCAAAGGATGCATTTGTTTTTCTTCTTTAAACTTCTAGTGGGTACCTAGGGGAAATTTAAAAAAAAAATATGTTTTATTTTGGTGCATCTTATTTTAAGTAATTGCTTCTGGACACCTCAAGTAAATTATTAAGGTAAAATATTTATGTATTTTGTAATATGTTCTTCAACTTAGTGCCATCATTTTTATGGAATAGAAGCTGAAAGTGCCACACGTGAAGGAGAGGTGGTTATGGAACAATATGCGGGCAACAACAGCAGCAGAAAGGTAGAAGGGGAAGTTGAGCTACTCTCTAGAAACCAGGGTGGAAAGGCTTTGGGAATGGATGTGCTCCAGACTTGTCTGCGTGGCACACCCTTCTGCTGTGTGTCTGTCTTTCCTCTTGCAGATTTTGATTTCCTCTTACTCAGTCTGGGTTTCCTTTCTTTCTTACTGGCATGAATTCCTTCTCTTGCAGATTCATTTTACTCATGACTGGTTTGCTGTGTGACCTGCTGTCTCCAACTGTATCTCACTTGCACCCTTTGGTGTCAGTTCCAACAGCTAAGTGTGGACCTCAGCCATGAGGCCTATGGTGTGACTGTTCCTCTTCACCACGCACAGCCTGTAGTTTTGTGTTGAAGTAGGAGGACTACCAGAGGCCACCCGATTGCAGAGAACTTGTTCTGTGGTATAATCAGGACTGTTTTCAGGCTGCTCTTTCAGCCCATGGTGAGTGTGGGAAGAAAATCATGTGTGGTAGATATACCCAGAAGTCTATCCATTAGAATGTTTACAATTTTCTCACATTTATTTCTTTCCAATATCATAAACACAGTTTCTAAGTGTGTGTATATTGACATTTTGGTTGCCTCTCTAACTTTCAGTTCCTTTAACCCACTCTCTGGGAACCAAGCATATGACTCAAATCGTATAGCTCCATCCTTACTTCTGGAAGTAAACTTGTGCAAACCATTTGGGCCCACTCCTGTTAATAATGATGGATAATACAGACCCGGAGCCCTCATCATTTCACTTTTAAATGGGAGATGATGTAATTGTTAGATCAGAATAAACCTTAATGCTATCGTGTCATCCGCAGGAAAGGTGAGTTCTCAGCCATCCTGTTTGATAGGAATGACGAAGCATGTGCTCCCTACCTGACCGGAGGACAGCCCATCAGTCAGGCTGAGCAGAATCAGTCTTATAATATAACCTAATTGCCGTGAGCCAAAAAATGCAAATACAATTGTGTTTTTTAACATTGTTGAACTTCTGACTCTAAGCCTCACTTCGGGTCTGTTTCTTTAAACATTTCAGCTACTCGTGCTCATATATTTGCTTTATTTTTAAACTAATTGGCACTAGATTATTTGATGAATGGAATATTCCAAACTAGCAAGTATTTTTTAGATTAAATTATACCAAGAAATTTAAACTTCTAGGATGTATTAACCTGGTACCAAATATAATGTTTAATACAGTTAATATGCAATAATCTTTTGCAGAGTAAAGATGAGTGGGTGAGGACTCCAGGCTGGTGGTAGAAACAGTGGGAATAGATGAAGCATAAAGCCAGGCGACCTTGAGTTTCATGCAGCCTGAGCAGAATGCAAACTTTAAAGGGGAAGAGAATATTTTTTCAGTCTGTGATATTAGGTCCTTTAGAAGCTATTGGACTGGACATAAGGATTAATCGTGGCTTCCGTTCGTGGCTGTATTTGTTCCTCTTGAAGTTATTTTGCTTACTTGCAGCTAAATCATCTAGGAAGTTATAGAAAGTTTCCAAAGAGATAGCCTTTGTATGTCCTCATAGAGTTCATAGAGTTCTTTCTCTTGTAGAGCTCAAATTTAGCTCTGCTAGGTGTGATGATGGTAGTAGCGGTGGTTTCCGGGTCCTGTGATCTTTACCAGGGCCTGAGTCTCAGACTGCTGTGAACCTTGGCAGACTGAGCTAGTCTATGACACTGACGGCTTCTGAGCAGAAGCCACAGAGCACACACCAGTGAGATGGCCAGAGCAGAGGCCCAGCCCATTTCTTGTATGGGTGGCTTCTCCATATGAAGGGCTGAAGCAACTACAAGGCAGTGATTGAATCTGTGCAGGTGGAACTTGAGAGGGGCATGCCACAGAGGAGGGAACTCTACCCTGAAGCTTTAATATCAGTAAATTGAGAAAGAGAAGGGAATGTTTTCAGAGAAGTATATTTTATTTTAAAGCTGAAGCAAACCTCAAAACAAGTATTCCCCATTGTTTGTCACATAGAAGCATGTTCTTTGGTATATTAGTAGGTGTTATATAAGAAGAGGGTGAAAGGAATTGTTTTTGTTAAATTCATTCAGAAAAGAATTTTCAAAGCAATATAAATAAGACATTTCCTTACAGTTAAGATACTCAAGTTCTCATTGCATATGCACTGTGAATATAGTGATTCTTAAAACTTCCTATGACCCTGTCCTTTTTCTTTTCTGTTTTGTTCTTTTATTATCCTGTTCCTTCTCCTCTTTCTTCCTCTCTATTTTTTTCTTTCTTTCTTGTAAAGATCATCTCATTACACCGAAGACCATAAAACATTTTAGAAATAGTTAGTTGAATTTAGTCACATAATTCTACAGTGCAAGGGATTGAGGCCCAAAGAGATAAAGTGACCCATCCAGCTCACATCAAAGAGTGAGTTATACAATTGAAGTTCAGGCCTAACTTTTCAAGAGCTACTCTTTGTCTATGACAGTTCGCTTCTTCTATAATAACTGGCATTGTTTGGTTTTTATTTCCTTTAAGAAGTATTTCTTCTTACCCTGGTGTGGTGACTCTTTAAATGGTGGGGCTAATAACTGCTCACGGGGTAGACCTGCCTCAGTTCCTTGGAGGTGGGCCCAAAGCAATGGACGTTTGGTCCCAGTGATATGAGTTTGCCTGTATCAGGGTCTTCTTTAATGCAAGTGTGAAAGTACTTTACAAAGTACAACTCAATTAAATGGACTAAATGATATATAAATAAACACTTGTAAAATAACTGTTTCAAAGAATTTCTCTATAGGAAAACAATGTACTTACAAAGTACAAGTACATGATTACTCCCATTCATGTTTACCGTCATTAATAAGGAAATTTTAATGCTACATGAAAATTGGACAGATTCAACTCTTATATTATTTTTCTAGATACAGTGTTGATTACAAAGGAAGAATGTCAAAATTGTATGAATACTTTGACTATGATACAGATTTTATTGATGGGATATAATAAAACGCCCCATAAATTCTGCACAGTAAATATATCCTTATTTATCCTCATTTAAGAATGAGCTCATAATGTGCTGGCAGGATGGAATATTAGATTGTAGTTGTTAAATATTGCTAAAGCCATTCCAAAAATTGAGTGAGTTTTCGCAGTTCATTGAAATAGGTGCCAAAATTATATATATGTATATATATATATATATATATATATGCACATATATATGAAATTGTTTACTTAACAGGAGAATCTAAAACTTGTTGTTTTCATTTTGCGTAACTATAAAGTTTGATTTTTCTTACAGAAGCTAATTAAATTGGAGCTAAATAAGTACAATGATGGCCCTCCATTTTAAATGGGAATTTATGTAATAATTTGAAAAAAAATGATAACAAGTTATATTAGAAGATTGACATGTTGTAAAACATTGCTAAACACAGAATGAGGTTCAAGTGGGTAAACCCCCTTATATTCCATATAAAGAGGGAAACCCTGGGTTAAAAATAGATGATGGTATATTAATTATGAGGTCACAGTAAGCTAGAATTATAAAACAACAGTTTCAGCATAGGTTGACTGACACGGTGCAATCCTTCTATGAAATGATGCGAGCAGTCTAATGGCAAATGATGCTATTCATTGGTGCAACCTAAGGATTAGACACGGACATGAGCTTTCAGTGTAGAACTTCAGTGCATGAAGGTTGTTATGAACATTATTCTTTCCACCAGGTCTATGAAACATTGCACATAATATGAGGAAAAGACACGGAGATCTGGGTTTACCAAAATAGGAGAAGAAATGTTAGTATTCTAGGACCTGATCATCAAAGGGAGATGTTTTAAGAGGCCCAGAGAAATCTGGGAAGCATGACAGAGCTGCTCTTGTGGGACTGACATGTTGTTTAAATATGAGAAGCTTGGAGAGGTGAATGTGTGGGTAGTGAGGTTTTTCCTCCATGACTGTTGTGAACCCCAGGAAATTCTCATGTCTCTCTACTATGGGACCATTACCCAACTGCTCATATGGTTTTGCTGACATCATGAAACACTTCAGATTTATTTAGGAAAATTTCCAACCAAAATCTACTTAAAGTGATGATTTCTGTCCAAACTTAGCAGGGAATGAAATAACCTTCTTTTTCTGGAGTAATATGTTCTATTTCAAATATCTTACTATCTTTGCTTTGTCACCTAACAGGTGTTTTATGGTCTTTATTAGTTTCTACTTCAGTGTTCTAGTTGGTGTAGTCCTACAGGTAGAGATCATATAAGTTAGTTTTATACCCAGTGTTATGGTTTATACATTGTGTCAACTTGAGAAGTCTAGAAGCTTAATTAAGTAACTCAGCTGCTCTACATCCTGGGGTGTAGAGCACAAGCAGTTACCTGTTCATTGTGTCAATTTGAGAAGGTCAGAAGCTTAAATGAGAGAGCCAGGGTTCTTACTTTGTAAATATCCTCATCCTGTGCAAAGGAAGGCAAGGATGTTTGTGAAGCTACACCCACCCTGGGGGGGCGGGTTCCTGTGTACAGTATAAAGGAGGAAAAGAGAGGCTTGCTCTTGCCCCTTTTACTCTGGCTGCTTTTTGCTTGGATGCTGCCTTGAAGTGTTGCCTCAGTGCCATGCCACCCTGCCTTGGAGCCAGCTGATTATGGACTGAAACGTCCAGAAACTGTAAGCTAAATAAACCTTTCCTTCCCTAATTTTGGGTGTCAGGTATTTTGTCTCAGCAACAAGTAAAAAGCAACCAAGGCACCCAGGAAGGGCCTGATAATTTTACTTTGATCTCTTCCAAATGCTGCATATTTCTGTTTGTGTTAGAGATATTTTCTCTACGACCTCTGTTTGGAAATTTTAGCCCTAGGTTCTTTAGCTTGATCCTTGCTGTATGATTGTAAGTT